>JARPMJ010006199.1:0-22500 GCA_033366665.1 Phoxinus dragarum
CTGCCGGCAGCTCCGGAGTCTCCTGTGTTCGACACACACACCTCACACACACTGAGCGTCAGCCGCTCCGTCTCCTGCGTCCAGTCCCGCGCCGACCCAGAGGAGGGCGACACCGAGCGCCAGCGCACCAAGTCCCTCCCCTCGGCCGCTCCGGCCAATCACAGCGCCTGATCACCTCTGATTGGCTGATGTCTGACACTGCAGTGGCTTCTACTGTACTTTATATGTTTTAAAACAGTTTTTTGCATAATCAAATAATTTCTAGTTAAACCTGAATGCAAGATTATGAGCTAGATCAGTGCTTCTCAACAAGGGGCTTCAAAATTTTTTAAATATTTATCAAATTGAAAATATATATAAAAAATGATATGCTAAAAACAGAAAAAAATCTAATTGTATTTTCCTCTCATCCAGTGTTGTTATAGTATTATTGAGATTAGAGTCTTTTTTTAGTCAGTTTAATCAGTTTTCATTTAAATTTTTTAATTTTGTTGTGTTTTTGTTATTTTATTTTTTTAAATCGATCAATATAGTTTATATACATTTATATTTCATTTATTAGTACATCAAGCTATGGTTAGTTTTATTGTAGTAATTGTTTATTTGATTTCATATAACGATATGTTTTATGGATTCCGGCAAATATCATAACCGTCCTCAAACTGAGTCAGAATCTGGAATCACCAAATCAACTGTAGTCCGTCACTTTAACGCTCCCAGTGTTTGCTAATAAAAAAGTATTAAATCAATCATCATTGTCATAATTACACCACCGGAAAATAAATATGAGGAATCATAAACATAATTCATCTGCGGTGAGATTCTGAAGTGTGTGAACAACTTATAAAATAAAACAATTCTGATTATTATAAACACATGTAAGTCATTGATGTTTCAGTTCTGTCATAATCTCACGGGTTCTTCAGGGCCTAACACGTTTTGTTTTATTTAAAACTTTGAAAAATCATTTTTACAAAGATTACTGGACATTTCACAAGAAAAGAGTTCAATCTTTGTACTTAAAACGTTCACGTTTAATTTAATGTCTCTGCTAACAAAAATATAAGAAACGTTATTTCTGAATGTTCTTAAAAACATTTTTTTCTTGGTTATGTGAACATGAATTATTGTATCGTTCTTCAAACATTATGGAACGTTACGTTTGAATCTGACTCAAAGTAACAACATTTAAAGAACATCAGATGAACGTCCGACTGAAACACTATGAATGATGTAGATATATAGTGTTTTTGTGCTGACATTAAAGACCAGATGACTGAACGAATGTTCTATTAATGTTGGAAGAACGTTTGTTCATAACTTTGACAGATTCCCTGTGCTCTGGGTTGTTGCTTTCTTTGTAATTATTGAAAAAAAAATCTTACTAGATGTGAAAAAAAATTCAAAGTAACATCCTTTTTTTTCTCATTGTAGTGTGTGTGTGCATGTGTTTGAGTGTGTGTGTGTTTGTGAGAGTGTGTGTGTGGGGGTGCGTGCAAGTGTGTGTGTGTGTGTGCGTGCGAGTGTGTGTGTGTGTGTGTGTGTGTGTCTGTTTAGACCAGAGGAACATGTGTTGTTTGGATTTGATGAATTATTGATGCTCTTCTGCTTTCCTCTTCTATCTGTTTGATTATGAGATGAATGTAGTTTTGCATGTGCAGCACAGCTGTGGAGTGTGTGGGTTTGCTCTGTGTGTGTGATTGTGTGTTGTCTCCAGTGACGGATCATTATGTGGGTGTAATTGTGGCCCGGAGGAGAGGAGGAGCTGCGGATGCTCATGATGACCGTCAGCTCGACTCTGATCATCAGTCATGGAGAGTTTCTTCAGAGGTCTGACCGCCACTGCCTTCCTCAACACCTGGACCGAGTTCGACCGCGACGGTGAGTTCACACACCTCACACACACCGGACGGGGAGTTCACACACCTCACACACACCCGACGGTGAGTTCACACACCTCACACACACACCCGACGGTGAGTTCACACACCTCACACACACACCCGACGGGGAGTTCACACACGAGAAACGACCTTTGACCTGCTGCTGACCTCTGCTTCTGTGCAGATGATGGGTTCATCGACGTGAAGAAGCTTGGGGAGTTTTTACGGAGCGTGATGAAGACTCTGAAGACTGTGAGTAAAATCAAGTGTTTGTGTTTCATAATCTACCATCAATGACATTTGTTTTGATATTTTATATCTAATATGACATCCAGACTTCAGATCTGCTGTAAAATGATGTATCATTCAAAAGTTTTGAATAATTAAGATTTGTTAATGTTTTGAACATTGTTCTGCTCATCAAAGCTGCTTTTATTCTATCAAAAATACAGTAAAAACAGAGAAATATTATTACAATGTAAAACGCCTCGGTTACGACTGTAACCTCGGTTCCCTAAAGAGGGAACGAGACATTTACATTTATGCATTTGGCAGACGCTTTTATCCAAAGTGACTTGCATTGCATTTCAAGGTACACATTTACATTCTTATCAGTTCTTGCTTTCCCTGGGAATCGAACCCATGACCTTGGCGTTGCAAGCACCAATGCTCTACTGTTTGAGCTGCAGGAAGGCTTTTTTCCTGTATGAGGAAAAAAGACGCTGTGTCGATTGATTGAATGCCTATACCAACGCCAACATAGCGCCAAGTGTCTGTCCAGTGTGAAGACATAAGAGCAGCACTAGGACGAGAGCACCTGGGACCCTGGTGTAGAGTCCAAGTTTAAAAGAGAGCAACTCCTGTTATCCGGGCTTTAGAGGCCGCCGTACTCCTAGTAGAGTAGGGATGGACAGCCATAGGTGAAGGCTGTCCGACCGATTCATAAGCCAGTGAGATAGCCTTCAGCACACACTTGCTCATTCTCTGCTTAGATGCTGGAGACCCTTTGTTAGGGGGCCCGAAACATACGAACAACTGTTCACAGGGCAGCTCTGTGGACATAGGCATCTAATGTCCTGACTGGGCATAGCAGATCATTATTGTCCTGGTCCGAGTTTAGAAAGGAGGAGATCAGAAGGCCTGCAGAACAATAGATCTGGCCACATTAGTGGGGACCTTGGGAATGTATTCTGGCTGAGGATGAAGGAATGCTTTAACCACGCCAGGTGCCACCGACTGTGCTGGCAAATCTCCTATTCTTTTAAGAGAGATGATAGTGAGGAGGAAAAAAGCTTTCAAGGTCAGGAACTTGTCCAGAACCTCTTCTATAGGCTTGAAGGGAGCCTGGGAAAGGCCTTGAAGGACAATGGCCAGACGTCGGCCCCCTGGTACTAGCTTCAGGCCTCAGGCTCAGAGCACCACGGAGGAAACCAGACACCAAAGGGTCTTTACTCAAAGACATCCCACCAAAAGGAATGTGGTAAGCACCTATGGCCACCACATAAACATTTACAGTGGACGCGGCTAGACCTGCAGTGAACCGCTCCTGCAGGAACTCCAGCACTGTACCAACCGGGCAGTTTACTGGGTCCAGCTGAAGGTCACTACACCATGAAGTGAAGACTCTCCACTTCAGGGCATAAAGTTTCCTCGTGGAGGGAGCTCTGGAGTGTAGAATGGTCTCCACAACCTCCATTAAGAGACCTGTCCCTAGGAGCTGGGCCCCCTCAGAGGCCAAGCCCACAGGTTCCACAGTCCTGGACGGGGGGGAACAACCGAGCCCTCTGCTTGGGGCAGAAGGTCCCTCCTGAGGTCCCTCCTCCCGAGGAGAGACACTAGATCAGGGAACCAAACTCGGCCTGGCCATCGCGGGGCTATAAGAAGCAAGCAAATTTGGTCCCTGTGAACTCTCTCCAAAACTCCAGAGAGGAGAGCGATCAGGGGAAAAGCATACAACCGTAGCCTCGGCCACGTCTGTACCATCGCATGCAGTCCCAGAGGACGGAGAACCAAATGTGTGACGGAGAACCAAAGTGGACAGTGAGACGTCTCTCGAGACACAAATATTGCCTGGCCGAACACCCTCTATATCTGCTCCACCACCTCGGGATGGAGCCTCCATTCCCCAGGCCTCAGCCCCTGTCTCGACAGGATGTCTGCTCCTATATTCTGGAGTGCGCCAGTTTGAGAGAGTGAGAGAGAGAGAGTGGAAGCGAGTGCAAAACTCCCTGTTTTTTATCTAGGCGACCACCGATGTGTTGTCAGTGCGGACAAGCACATGATGGTCCCTGAGGTCTGTGAGGAAATTCTTCAGAACAAGAAATACAGCCAACATCTCCAGGCGGTTGATGTGCCATGAGAGATGATGGTCCCTCCTCAGACCCTGAGTCGAGCGTCCTTCCAGGATCGCTCCCCAGCCTGTGAGGGAGGCATCTGTTCATAGTGTCTTGCGACGGCAAGAAGGTCCCAACACAGGGTCCCGGGGCACATAACCAGGGCACGTAAGCACCGCCAACTGATGCGACTGAGCCAGAATAAACCAATCTTCGATGTAGTTCATGATGCGAATACCCTGCAGGCGGAGAGGCGCCAGAGCTGCGTCTACGCATTTTGTGAAAGTGTGGGGTGATAGTGCTAGGCCGAACAGAAGAACCTCAATATTGGTAAGCTACATATTCTGGCCCCTTTCTTTAACAGGGTTTTCACTTCTTGTTCCATTACCAGATCCTGCTCGGGGCCCACCATGGTGGATTGGACCCCAAAAAACCTGGGCGGGCGAGATCCGAACTGTATGTGATAATCCTTTTCTATGGTCTATGGACCCAACGAGAAACATTTGGCAGTAGCTTCTACGCTGCCAAAAATTCAACTATAGATACCAGCCTCTCGAGACTGGCTTCTGGTTTTTGTTGTGCAATCAGCCCGACGCCCTGTAACGGCGAACCGGCAGGGAACGACCGAACTGACCACTCTGGGACCCTCCTCGGAGGGGGCGGGCATCCCAGGACCACTACATTTATGGTGGACCCTAGGATATGTGCTCGCCGGAGACCGCTGCACCCCGAAGCACACAAAGTGGCGGGGGTTAGCATTATGTCCCCTGAGGGCACCAAAAGGCAGTGGGCACCGTGTAATGAGGTGTTAACCGCTTTACTTCGCCCTCGTTGGCCTGACCCCTTGGGCGTCCGGACCTTTTCCCTGTAGCCTTTTTGGAAATAATGACGGCCCTCAGATCCGTCCTACCCCTTTAAGGCTGCGGTTGAGAGTGCTTTCCCTGTCCCCAATCCTTCTGAGGGGGAGCACTGGAAGCTACGCTCTGTTTTTCAGTGGCACGTGTGAGGAGCTGGCTTTCAATGTTCGCAAACCACGTAAGGACCAATTCCCCTGCCATCATCCATATCTCCTAACAACTCAGCCTGGTAGGTCTGCAACAGCAACATAGTGTGTAAGCATGCTGCAGCCTGACCAGCGACTGAGCAAGCCTTACCCACTAGGGATGAAGTTGTTCTAACTGGCTTAGTGGGTAATACCGGGGCCTTTAGGGAAGATTGATTCGGGGGAGAGATAGCTCGTGAGCGTCTCTTCCACCTTTGGCATCTCCCCATAACCGTGCTCTTTATAGTTTGAAATGGAGGAATAGTTGGATGTTTGTGCACTATAAACTCTGGTTTCTGCCACGATCTCGACACCTCGGAGTGGAGATCGGGGAAAACGGAAAGCCCCGGCGTTGAGGTTGTGAGCGAGAGGGCAGGAAGCGTTCGTCTAGTTTACTTTTTGTACGAATGTCCTGCTTATCTGCGGGCCAGTCGAGACCACTTTCCACAGCTCTCGGCACAACCTCAACCAGCTCCTCAAAAGCATGAGATTGAGGTGGCGAGTCCTCAGTATCTCCTGCTTTAACACTGACCACATCTAGTTCCTCAGAATAGATAGCTGTAGTGTTGGTGTCTCAATTGGGGCGGAAGTACCCGCAGCGCGTGCTTCCAAACCCTGAGAGAAGACACTGGATCTGTCAGGTGAAGGCAGAGATCAGGATGGGCCGTCTCTAACCCCGCTGATGGATCCATTTGCTGCTTGCTTGCCATAGTCTTTGCTATAAGATTATTATCATGTTGAAAACCGTTGTGCTGCCTCAGATGTTTGTGGAAACTGTGATACATTTTATTTTTTAGGATTTTTTGATAAATATAAAGTTCAAAAGAACAGAATTTATTTTAAAATAGAATCTTTCATAACATTATAAATGTCTTTACTGTCACTGTTGATCAATTTAATGTGTCCATGATGAATAGAAGTATTAGTTTTTGAACGCGTGTACTTTATGACTCTCAGATGATTCTCAGATGAACGTCACACGTGTGTTGTGTTTGTAGTTTGATGAGCAGCAGCTCCAGAAGATCAGAGACACGATTCTGTCCAGCTGTGAAGTTACAGGAGGACGCCTGTCGATGGAGCAGGTACTGATCTATCTATCTATCTATCTATCTATCTATCTATCTATCTATCTATCTGTCTGTCTGTCTGTCTGTCTGTCTGTCTGTCTGTCTATCTATCTATCTATCTATCTATCTATCTATCTATCTATCTATCTATCTATCTATCTATCTATCTATCTATCTATCTATCTATCTGTCTGTCTGTCTGTCTGTCTGTCTGTCTGTCTGTCTGTCTGTCTGTCTGTCTGTCTGTCTGTCTGTCTGTCTGTCTGTCTGGAATGGATCTGATGTGGTTTTACATTAGCGTGAGGATGAGGAACTGCTGGTGTTGTGTCTGTCTTCAGTTGGCCGCTGTGTCTCTCCCCGAGGAGGAGAACTTCCTGCTGCTGTTCCGCAGGGAGACGCCACTGGAGAGCAGCGTGGAGTTCATGAGGGTCAGAACATCAAACTCACGCTCACACACACACTTACACCGCTCACACACACACTTACACGCTCACACACACACACTTACACGCTCACACACACACTTACACGCTCACACTCACACACACACTTTCACGCTCACACACACACCCGTACACACTCACGCTCACACACACTTACACGATCAAACTCTCACTCACACTCACACACACTTACACACTCACGCTCACACACACTTACACACTCACGCTCACACACACACTTTCACGCTCACACACACACCCTTACACACTCACGCTCACACACACACCCTTACACACTCACGCTCACACACACACACACACACACCCTTACACACTCACGCTCACGCTCACACACACTTACACGATCAAACTCTCCCTCAAACTCACACACACACTTACACACTCACGCTCACACACACACACACACATACACTTACATGCTCTCACACACACTTACATGCTCACGCTCACACACACACTGACACGCTCACGCTCACACACACACTTACACGATCAAACTCTCACTCACACTCACACACACACTTACATGCTCACACTCACTTACACACTCAAGCTCGCACACACACACACACACACTTACACGATCACGCTCACACACACTTACACACTCAAGCTCGCACACACACTTACGCTCACACACACTTACGCTCACACTTACACTCACGCTCACACTCATGCTCGCAACTTACACTCACACTCACGCTCACACACACACACACACACACACATACTCTCACGCTCACACAGTCACGCTCACACACACTCGCTCACACACACGCTCACACTAACGCTCACACTCACGTTCACACTCACGCACACACTCACACTCACGCTCACACACACTTACACACTCAAGCTCGCACACACACTTACGCTCACACATACTTACGCTCACACTTACACTCACGCTCACACTCATGCTCGCAACTTACACTCACACTCACGCTCACACACACACACACTCACGCACAGACACTCACACTCTTCATCATCAGTTTCTCTCACTTAAAGTAGAGTTCAGGTGTTCAGACTCTCTGGTCTCATCTCAGATCTGGCGCTGCTATGACTCTGACAGCAGTGGATACATCTCTGCTGCGGAGCTGAAGGTGAGCTGTGCTGATGATGTCACTTCCTGTGCGCGTCCGTGTGTGTGTGTGTACTCACGCTGCCGTCTCTGTTGTGATGATGTCAGAGTTTCCTGCGGGATCTTTTCCACCAGAACAACAGAGAGATCACTACAGCCAGACTAGAGGAGTACACCGATACCATGGTAACATATGCAATAACAGTTTTAAAATGTATTTTTAGACAAAATCTTTTTAAAAATAGTTTGTATAATTTATGGATCATACATAGTCTGCTATGTGCTGCAGATACCATCACTTTTACAACAGTTTAAACCCCTCAGTTCTCTCCATCTCCTAAAGCCAAGCTGATGTTGGTTCTTGTTTTATTACGAGCTCTGTCTCGTTCACAGTTCTTAGTTGTAGTTGAGAATAATAACCAGCTCATGTGATTCTGCCTCCTGACTTTCAGATGAAGATGTTTGACAAAAACCAGGATGGTCGTTTGGATCTGAATGATTTGGCGAGGTGATGCTAATCTCATCGAACACATCGTCAGTCACATGACTCTGGAATAACTGAATGTGATTGGTCAATCAGATGTTTGTGTCTAATGACTGTAAACTGTGCAACTGATGGTTTTCTCTGTCAAGTTTATCTAGTTCCCTTTTCGATATGGTTAACTTTGCATTGCGTTTGGATATTAATAATCCACACACTGTGGGGAAACTCCATTTTCTCAGAATAGTGAAGCGTGAACCAATCAGAGAACTCGCGCTGCGTCGAGAATCGACACATTGGGGACGTCACTCGTGCCGGCGATGCGGGAAGCTATAAAGGGACGCCGGATCATAACAGCGTCAGCTTTCTGGTCTTCAGCAAGCGTTCTGTGACTGTATTGTCTTATTTGGTGTTGTCTGTCTAAGCGCTCACTCTTATATTATTATGGCGAATAAAGAGAAACAATTCAGGCAGTGTGCGTCCCCTTGCCCCACTATTTGAGCGAGGGCGACACACACACACTCTGTGTGTGCTCCTCGCACCTGCAGCAGAGGGAGAGTGTTGTGGCAATCTCAGCCGAAGTCCTCCAAACCGAAGACAGACTTTCTGTCCACCGAAATTCAGCGGGGTGGTTCACACGCTTGTCGGCCCCGAGCAGGATCGGGTCATGGAACAAGAAGTTCAGTCCTTCTTAGCAAGGGAAGCCATAGAGCAGGTCCTCTTGAAGAAGGGGAATCCGGGCTCTACAGCCGGTACTCCATAGTCCCCTTAAGGATGGGGGGTAACGCCCTGTAATAGATCTCAGGGTGTTGAATGAGGAGGTTCAAAATGCTAACCATACCTATTATCGTGAATCCGATCAGGTCCGAGGACTGGTTTATCACGATAGATCTATAAGACGTGTATTTCCACATGTCCATCCTTCCCCATCACAGGAAGTTTCTGAGGTTCGCTTTTGGGGTCAATACCGAGTTCTTCCATTCGGCTGGGCATTGTCACCTCGCACCTTCACGAAATGCATGGATGCTGCTCTAGCTCCACTGAGACTTCAGGGCATTCGTATTCTCAATTACATCGACGACTGGCTTATTCTGGCACAGTCAGGGAAGATGGCGGTTCAACATCGAGATGTTGTTCTGAGTCGTCTGAGGTGCTTGGGGTTGAGACTCCTCAACCTTCCTCTTCAGAGAACGACATTCCTGGGTGTAGTGTGGGATTCAGTCACGATGCGGGCACAGTTGTCTCCTGCTCGTATAAACAGCTTCTTGACCACAGCCACGAGTGTCAAGCTAGGCCAGGCCATCACTGTCAAGCAAGGGTTTTGGGTCTTCTGGCAGCAGCGTCTAATTTAGTGCCTTTTGGCCTGCTGTACATGAGGGCCCTGCAGTGGTGGCTCAGGGCCAGAGGGTTTTTACCGTGGGGGAACCCATTTGCACGATCAAAGTAACGCGCGGATGCCTTCGTTCTTTGGTCATGTGGAAGAAACCATGGTTCCTGTCCCAAGACTCTGTGTTGGGAGCACTGTGGGACCTGCGGGCGCTATCTGTTGCTCCCTCTTGCCTCCAGTTCGCTCCCGGCGGACTGAGAGCCATTCTCCACCCTAGACCCGGCTATGTGCCTAAGGTAAGGTGCCTACAAATGCTGCACCTTAGGTGACCTAAGAAGGGTTATCCACTAGACAAACCGTTAGCAGATGGATAGTAGAGGCCATTTCTTCAGCGCGGTTTGCCTTCGCCTGTCATTCCCCAAAGTGTCGATTCTCGACGCAGCACGAGTTCCCTCGAAAGGGAACGCCTCGGGTTACTAGTGTAACCAGACGCTGCGTCCCTCGACCACCCTTCTCGCGCTCCCGAGAACGACTTGCTTCGACCAATCAGAAGCTGACGATGTTATGGTCCGGCGTCCCTTTATAGCTTCCGCATCGCCGCCACATGCGCCGTCACGAGTGACGTAATGACGCAACACCAGTCAAGATTGGACTAGTTCCACACGGGCTTCAGACGCGTCACGCTGAAGGCGTTCCCCAATGTGACGATTCTCGCCGCAGCGTCTCGTTCCCCCATAGTGTGTGGATTATTAATAACCCAAACGCAAAGCTCGTTCCCAACTCAGATCAGTATTTAACGGTTTATTTGGTGTGGAATGAGATATACTGGAGATGATCTGCTTCAGATTGGGTTTTACTAAATGATGCATACATGAATCATAATTTGAATTATTTTGGTTTGATTCATAATAATGTATTTAAATGTGCATACAAATATGTGAATATAGTGAATGATCTTCATACTGATGTTGATGTGTGTCTCCAGGATCCTGGCGCTGAAGGAGAACTTCCTCCTGAAGTTTGAGATGCAGGCGAGTGAGATATGAAGTGTATCGCGTGCGAGTGAGATATGAAGTGTAATCGCGTGCGAGTGAGATATGAAGTGTATCGCGTGCGAGTGAGATATGAAGTGTAATCGCGTGCGAGTGAGATATGAAGTGTAAACTCATGAATGCGAGTGAGATATGGGGCCATATTTTAGCGATCTGAAACGCAAGTATCAAACGCGAAACGCAAGTAACTCTGTGGGCGGATCCCGGCGCTGTTGCTATTATAACGGTGGGATAAACGACTCTTGCGCCGACGCAAATCTAAAATGTGTTGGTCTGAAGTCGCTTCATTATTCATATGAGTAATGAAGCGACTTCAGACCAACACATTTTAGATTTGCGTCGGCGCAAATAAATGTGAAATAAACCAATCAGAGCGTCCTCTCACATTCCCTTTAAGAGCCGGCGCTTGTTCCATGGCGGATTGCTATTATAACGGCGGATCGCTATTATAACGGCGGATCGCTATTATAACGGCGGATCGCTATTATAACGGCGGATCGCTATTATAACGGCGGATCGCTATTATAACGGCGGATCGCTAATAGGCGGATCGCTATTATAACGGCGGATCGCTATTATAACGGCGGATCGCTATTATAACGGCGGATCGCTATTATAACGGCGGATCGCTATTATAACGGCGGATCGCTATTATAACGGCGGATCGCTATTATAACGGCGGATCGCTATTATAACGGCGGATCGCTATTATAACGGCGGATCGCTATTATAACGGCGGATCGCTATTATAACGGTGGATCGCTATTATAACGGTGGATCGCTATTATAACGGCGGATCGCTATTATAACGGCGGATCGCTATTATAACGGCGGATCGCTATTATAACGGCGGATCGCTATTATAACGGCGGATCGCTATTATAGCGGCGGATCGCTATTATAACGGCGGATCGCTATTATAACGGCGGATCGCTATTATAACGGCGGATCGCTATTATAACGGCGGATCGCTATTATAACGGCGGATTGCTATTATAACGGCGGATTGCTATTATAACGGCGGATTGCTATTATTACGGCGGATTGCTATTATAACGGCGGATCGCTATTATAACGGCGGATCGCTATTATAACGGCGGATCGCTATTATAACGGCGGATCGCTATTATAACGGCGGATCGCTATTATAACGGCGGATTGCTATTATTACGGCGGATTGCTATTATAACGGCGGATCGCTATTATAACGGCGGATCGCTATTATAACGGCGGATCGCTATTATAACGGCGGATCGCTATTATAACGGCGGATTGCTATTATAACGGCGGATCACTATTATAACGGCGGATCGCTATTATAACGGCGGATCGCTATTATAACGGCGGATCGCTATTATAACGGCGGATCGCTATTATAACGGCGGATCGCTATTATAACGGCGGATAGCTATTATAACGGCGGATCGCTATTATAACGGTGGATCGCTATTATAACGGCGGATCGCTATTATAACGGCGGATCGCTATTATAACGGCGGATCGCTATTATAACGGCGGATAGCTATTATAACGGCGGATCGCTATTATAACGGCGGATCGCTATTATAACGGCGGATCGCTATTATAACGGCGGATAGCTATTATAACGGCGGATCGCTATTATAACGGCGGATCGCTATTATAACGGCGGATCGCTATTATAACGGCGGATAGCTATTATAACGGCGGATCGCTATTATAACGGCGGATCGCTATTATAACGGCGGATCGCTATTATAACGGCGGATCGCTATTATAACGGCGGATCGCTATTATAACGGCGGATCGCTATTATAACGGCGGATAGCTATTATAACGGCGGATCGCTATTATAACGGTGGATCGCTATTATAACGGCGGATCGCTATTATAACGGTGGATCGCTATTATAACGGCGGATTGCTATTATAACGGCGGATCGCTATTATAACGGTGGATCGCTATTGTAACGGCGGATCGCTATTATAACGGCGGATCGCTATTATAACGGCGGATCGCTATTATAACGGCGGATCGCTATTATAACGGCGGATCGCTATTATAACGGCGGATAGCTATTATAACGGCGGATCGCTATTATAACGGTGGATCGCTATTATAACGGCGGATCGCTATTATAACGGCGGATTGCTATTATAACGGCGGATTGCTATTATAACGGCGGATCGCTATTATAACGGCGGATCGCTATTATAACGGCGGATAGCTATTATAACGGCGGATCGCTATTATAACGGTGGATCGCTATTATAACGGCGGATCGCTATTATAACGGCGGATCGCTATTATAACGGCGGATAGCTATTATAACGGCGGATCGCTATTATAACGGTGGATCGCTATTATAACGGCGGATTGCTATTATAACGGTGGATCGCTATTATAACGGCGGATTGCTATTATAACGGCGGATCGCTATTATAACGGCGGATAGCTATTATAACGGCGGGATCGGCTATTATAACGGCGGATCGCTATTATAACGGCGGATCGCTATTATAACGGCGGATCGCTATTATAACGGCGGATCGCTATTATAACGGCGGATCGCTATTATAACGGCGGATCGCTATTATAACGGTGGATCGCTATTATAACGGTGGATAGCTATTATAACGGTGGATTGCTATTATAACGGCGGATCGCTATTATAACGGCGGATTGCTATTATAACGGCGGATCGCTATTATAACGGCGGATAGCTATTATAACGGCGGATCGCTATTATAACGGCGGATCGCTATTATAACGGCGGATCGCTATTATAACGGCGGATAGCTATTATAACGGCGGATCGCTATTATAACGGCGGATCGCTATTATAACGGCGGATCGCTATTATAACGGCGGATCGCTATTATAACGGCGGATCGCTATTATAACGGCGGATCGCTATTATAACGGCGGATCGCTATTATAACGCTATTATATCGCTATGATGGAGAAACACACACATTATGTGTTTGCTCAGGCCGGCAGTCAGGAGGATCGGTGCAGAGACTTCGAGAAGATCTTCGCTCACTATGACGTGGTAAGAGGAGAAATGAGCGACTCAGACACTATTAAATCCTGTCCTTTAGCTTTATTTTTATATTTAATTTTTTCATTTTAACTTTAGTTTTTTTTTTTTGTGTGTGTTTTTTGGCTTTATTATTTTGTGTGTGTCTATTTAGTTTTTATTTGTGTTTTATTTTGTGTTTTTAGTGCATGAAGTTAAACTATGTTTGGCCAGTAGCTGAAATGACGTGTGTGTGTGGTGTGTGAAATGACGTGTGTGTGTGGTGTGTGAAATGACGTGTGTGTGTGGTGTGTGAAATGACATGTGTGTGTGGTGTGTGAAATGTGTGTGTGTGTTGTGTGAAATGTGTGTGTGTGTTGTGCTGTAGAGTAACACGAACGCTCTGGAAGGTGAAGAGGTCGATGGTTTCGTCAAGGACATGATGGAGCTGGTGAAGGTGAATCACTATCACAGAATCCCTGACCGCTTGTGTTGAACCGGCCGGCCTGATGTTCACGTGTGTGTGTGTGTGTGTGTGTGTGTGTGTGTGCGCGCGTGTGTGTGTTTCAGCCCAGTCTCACCGGCTCGGACCTGGACAAGTTTAAACTGGTTCTGCTGGGTCACTGCGACCTCAACGGAGACGGGAAGATCCAGAAGAACGAGCTGGCGATGTGTCTAGGGCTCAAACTCTGAGAACACTCATCACACCCGTGTGTGTGTGTGTGTGTGTGTGTGTGTGTGTGTGTGTGTGTCAGGGCTGTAAGGCACTCAAGTCCCTCTTAATGTTTATTATACGCTCTGTTAGTTATAGGATGATAAAAAGTTTTAAGTTATATTTTTCGTCAATCTCAAAATGGCGGCCAATCAAATCAAAGTAGGCGGGGCTTACTGTCAGTTTATCACTGAAGGAGTGCGAGGGAAGATTCAAGCTAAACATTGAACATTAAACATTGAACATTCAACATTTAACAACTGTTATGACAGGAATGTTCAGCGACTGACAGTAATATACAGTGATGTGAACTTCTCAACCCTTTGTTATGAAATTTCACCGTTTTGAATTGAAATTGTGCTATTATTTATGTGATGAGACCATTTTTTTTTTTTGCATTTTCATATTAGATGTATAAGAGTGAATGTGTGCATGTTTTACATTGTTACTAGACCTGGAACATTTACCATATTACTATTTCTCTTTCTGTATTCCTCTAAAGCACTTGCTCGTGTGTGTCCGCGATTAAAGCTCAAACTCAAGCTTATGATCTCATGAAATCAAGACACCGCTTTTATTAATGCTAGTTCATTTTTATCCATAAATGTAAACGCATGGAAAGTTAACTCAATTTAATTTGTAATCCTTTTATGCCTAAATTCCTTTTGATGTGTTTGAATAAATATCTGGGATTACTTTGTTCTCAATTAATTATCTTAAAGCTCTTAATGTCTTACTTTTATTACTTTTATGTAGCAAGTTTAGTTTATTTCCTGTAATGTGCAGTGTAATATCTGCTGTGTATATTTTCTTTACTTCAATCTCGACAAAGAAATATCTTTACTGTATTTACATAATCTGTACTGTCATTATATTATTATATATCTACAAGATTTGTGGTGCTCAATAATAATAATAATAATAAAATAATAACAAAAATGTATCAATAATCTGAACCACTGAAAGAAATCAAATAATTTCTACATTTAAACTCTAGAAAAGGAGAATATCACTATTAATGACAACAAATGTTGTCTTATATCTTTACTAGTTTTCATTTCAGTATCCAGGTCTCTCTCTCTCTCTCACACACACACACAGTCGCAGCAGAGAAAAGCACATTAAAATACCATGTATTATTATTCAAGTTCATAGATAGATAGATAGATAGATAGATAGATAGATAGATAGATATATAGATAGATAGATAGATACATAGATAGATAGATAGATAGATAGATAGATAGATTATAGATAGATAGATAGATACATAGATAGATAGATAGATAGATAGATAGATAGATAGATAGATTATAGATAGATAGATAGATAGATAGATAGATTATAGATAGATAGATAGATAGATAGATAGATTATAGATAGATAGATAGATAGATAGATAGATAGATAGATAGATAGATAGATAGATTATAGATAGATAGATAGATAGATAGATAGATTATAGATAGATAGATAGATAGATAGATAGATAGATAGATAGATAGATAGATAGATAGATTATAGATAGATAGATAGATACATAGATAGATTATAGATAGATAGATAGATAGATAGATTATAGATAGATAGATAGATAGATAGATAGATAGATTATAGATAGATAGATAGATACATAGATAGATAGATAGATAGATAGATAGATATAGATAGATAGATACATAGATAGATAGATAGATAGATAGATAGATAGATAGATAGATAGATAGATAGATACATAGATAGATAGATAGATAGATTATGATAGATAGATAGATAGTTTATAGATAGATAGATAGATAGATCATAGATAGATAGATAGATAGTTTATAGATAGATAGATAGATAGATCATAGATAGATAGATAGATAGATTATAGATAGATAGATAGATCATAGATAGATAGATAGATAGATAGATAGATAGATAGATAGATAGATAGATAGATAGATAGATAGATAGATAGATAGATATAGATAGATAGATAGATAGATATAGATAGATAGATAGATAGATAGATAGATAGATAGATAGATAGATAGATAGATAGATAGATAGATAGATAGATAGATAGATAGATAGATAGATAGATAGATAGATAGATGGTTTGTCCTCCAGGTGGCGCTCGATCCACATTAAAAACTGTTTTTTTTTGTGGCCAGTGTAAAGTATTTAGTAAAATAAAAATATATAAGTACATCTGAAAATAAGTAAATAAAAATAAATAAATAATATTGGATTTAAAGAATGACACATCAGACAGAGACAGTACAGAACTATGGTGGTTAGAAAAGTAATATTATACACATATAAGATACATTTTTCACAGTATCAATTGGGTCTTTATACCTACAAATATATAGTAGCCTTTTAAAGTTTAGGATGTGGGTCCATCAGACGAGGATGATCATATTTGATCAAACATTTATTTAAATAAAGCATTAAACCCCTCGCATTGGAGAATACAATTGTTTAAATATATTTATTCCATTCTGACATTAAATGTAAATCTGCCGCAGCCTTCTCTCCTCTGATTGGTCCATCCAGAGCAGCGCTGAGGAAAGTAACAGAAACACGTGACATCGGTCTGTATGCAATTTAGACAACTGACTTAAATTTAGAATAACACACTACTTTACTGTCTCTGATATATTAAGTAATATGCTAGTATGTCATTCAAATTCATCCTAGAATTATTACTTTAGTCCATCGATCCTCCAACTAGAGATTCTTCCGGGTCGCGAAGCCCCGCCCACTCGACCACGTGTTTGTTGTGTTTATGGGCGCGTTGAGAAGCGCGTGCAGGTTTTATTTCTCTACTTCTGCAAAAATCACAATGGCAAACTTCAGATTCATAGGTGAGAGATAATTATTATGTGTCTCATCATTTAAGAAATGATCTTTCAGCAGAAGGACTGAAAAATGACGGTTTATGACACTGTCACTCATAAAGAAACACACGTACTGTAGTTTTTATAAGAACCCTAAATATGAACACAATATATGTCTTGTCTGCAGATATTGGCATCAATCTAACAGACTCGATGTTCAGAGGAGTGTATAGAGGAACTCAGAAACATGAAGGTAATGACAACATGAAAACTCATTGCTATTAAAAATTAAGAAAAGTACACTCACTGGCCACTATTAGACACACTTGCTGTCCAGTGATACGGGAGGGATGTGGGGCAGCTCTTCTCCATGATGAGTGTATTACTGTCACACATTTTATATGCGTGTCATGTTGTTTCCTGTAGTTCAATCAGTAGAGCGCTGGCGCTTGCAACGCCAAGGTCATGGGTTTGATTCCCAGGGAAAGCAAGAACTGATAAGATTGTAATTGTGTGCCTTGAAATGCAATGTAAGTCGCTTTGGATAAAAGCGTACAGTGTGTGACGTCTGTTGTGTCTCTCAGATGATTTTCCTCAGGTCATCGAGAGAGCGCTGAAGGTCGGCGTGCAGAAGGTCAGCAAAGTTAATCATTATCCATAAATTATATTTGAGAAGAAAATAGGTCCTCACTTTTTCCTGTTTTTTTTTCTCAATATTTTCGGTTTTCTACACGTTTTTCTCTTTTTTCAATATTTCCTCTGTGTTTTCTTCATTTGTCCTCCATGTTTCCTCCATGTTTCCTCAGTGTTTCTTCTGTTTCCTTCGTTTCCTCAGTGTTTCCTCCATGTTTCCTCAGTGTTTCCTCCATGTTTCCTCAGTGTTTCCTCAGTGTTTCCTCAGTGTTTCCTCCATGTTTCCTCAGTGTTTCCTCCATGTTTCCTCCGTGTTTCCTCAGTGTTTCCTCAGTGTTTCCTCAGTGTTTCCTCAGTGTTTCCTCCATGTTTCCTCCATGTTTCCTCAGTGTTTCCTCCATGTTTCCTCAGTGTTTCCTCCTTGTTTCCTCCATGTTTCCTCCATGTTTCCTCAGTGTTTCCTCCATGTTTCCTCCGTGTTTCCTCAGTGTTTCCTCTATGTTTCCTCAGTGTTTCCTCCTTGTTTCCTCCGTGTTTCCTCACTGTTTCCTCCTTGTTTCCTCCATATTTCCTTAGTATTTCCTCAATGTTTCCTCCATATTTCCTCCGTGTTTCCTCCATATTTCCTCAGTGTTTCCTCCATATTTCCTCCGTGTTTCCTCCATGTTTCCTCCGTGTTTCCTCCATATTTCCTTAGTATTTCCTCAATGTTTCCTCCATATTTCCTCCGTGTTTCCTCCATATTTCCTCAGTGTTTCCTCAGTGTTTCCTCCGTGTTTCCTCAGTGTTTCCTCAGTGTTTCCTCCATATTTCCTCCATATTTCCTCAGTGTTTCCTCCGTGTTTCCTCCGTGTTTCCTCAGTGTTTCCTCCTTGTTTCCTCCGTGTTTCCTCCATGTTTCCTCCATATTTCCTCAGTGTTTCCTCCATGTTTCCTCCGTGTTTCCTCAGTGTTTCCTCAGTGTTTCCTCCTTGTTTCCTCCGTGTTTCCTCCATGATTCCTCAGTGTTTCCTCCTTGTTTCCTCCGTGTTTCCTCAGTGTTTCCTCACTGTTTCCTCCTTGTTTCCTCCATATTTCCTCAATGTTTCCTCCATATTTCCTCAGTGTTTCCTCCATATTTCCTCCGTGTTTCCTCCATGTTTCCTCCGTGTTTCCTCCGTGTTTCCTCCATATTTCCTTAGTATTTCCTCAATGTTTCCTCCATATTTCCTCCGTGTTTCCTCCATATTTCCTCAGTGTTTCCTCCATATTTCCTCCATATTTCCTCCGTGTTTCCTCCATATTTCCTCAGTGTTTCCTCCATATTTCCTCCGTGTTTCCTCCATATTTCCTCCGTGTTTCCTCCATATTTCCTCCGTGTTTCCTCCGTGTTTCCTCCATATTTCCTTAGTATTTCCTCAATGTTTCCTCCATATTTCCTCCGTGTTTCCTCCATATTTCCTCAGTGTTTCCTCCATATTTCCTCCGTGTTTCCTCCATATTTCCTCCGTGTTTCCTCCATATTTCTTCCGTGTTTCCTCCATGTTTCCTCAGTGTTTCCTCCATATTTCCTCAGTGTTTCCTCCATGTTTCCTCAGTGTTTCCTCCATATTTCCTCAGTGTTTCCTCCGTGTTTCCTCAATGTTTCCTCCATATTTCCTCCGTGTTTCCTCCATATTTCCTCAGTGTTTCCTCCATATTTCCTCCGTGTTTCCTCCATGTTTCCTCCGTGTTTCCTCCATATTTCCTTAGTATTTCCTCAATGTTTCCTCCATATTTCCTCCGTGTTTCCTCCATATTTCCTCAGTGTTTCCTCAGTGTTTCCTCCATATTTCCTCCGTGTTTCCTCCATGTTTCCTCAGTGTTTCCTCAGTGTTTCCTCCATATTTCCTCAGTTTTCCTCCATGTTTCCTCAGTGTTTCCTCAGTGTTTCCTCCATATTTCCTCAGTGTTTCCTCCGTGTTTCCTCAATGTTTCCTCCATATTTCCTCCGTGTTTCCTCCATATTTCCTCAGTGTTTCCTCCATATTTCCTCTGTGTTTCCTCCGTGTTTCCTCCATATTTCCTCCGTGTTTCCTCCATATTTCCTCAGTGTTTCCTCCGTGTTTCCTCCATATTTCCTCCGTGTTTCCTCCATGTTTTCCTCCATATTTCCTCCGTGTTTCCTCCATGTTTCCTCCATATTTCCTCAGTGTTTCCTCAGTGTTTCCTCAGTGTTTCCTCCATATTTCCTCAGTGTTTCCTCAGTGTTTCCTCAGTGTTTCCTCAGTGTTTCCTCCATATTTCCTCAGTGTTTCCTCCATATTTCCTCAGTGTTTCCTCAGTGTTTCCTCCATATTTCCTCCGTGTTTCCTCCATGTTTCCTCCATATTTCCTCAGTGTTTCCTCCGTGTTTCCTCCATATTTCCTCCGTGTTTCCTCAATGTTTCCTCCATATTTCCTCCATATTTCCTCAGTTTCCTCCGTGTTTCCTCCATATTTCCTCAGTGTTTCCTCAGTGTTTCCTCAGTGTTTCCTCAGTGTTTCCTCAGTGTTTCCTCAGTGTTTCCTCCATATTTCCTCAGTGTTTCCTCCGTGTTTCCTCACTGTTTCCTCCTTGTTTCCTCCATATTCCCTTAGTATTTCCTCAATGTTTCCTCCATATTTCCTCCGTTTCCTCCATATTTCCTCAGTGTTTCCTCCATATTTCCTCCGTGTTTCCTCCATGTTTCCTCCGTGTTTCCTCCATATTTCCTTAGTATTTCCTCAATGTTTCCTCCATATTTCCTCCGTGTTTCCTCCATATTTCCTCAGTGTTTCCTCAGTGTTTCCTCCATATTTCCTCCGTGTTTCCTCCATGTTTCCTCCATATTTCCTCCGTGTTTCCTCCGTGTTTCCTCCATGTTTCCTCCGTGTTTCCTCCGTGTTTCCTCCATATTTCCTCAGTGTTTCCTCAATGTTTCCTCCATATTTCCTCCGTGTTTCCTCCATATTTCCTCAGTGTTTCCTCAGTGTTTCCTCCATATTTCCTCCGGGTTTCCTCCGTGTTTCCTCCATATTTCCTCCGGGTTTCCTCCGTGTTTCCTCCATATTTCCTCCGTGTTTCCTCCATATTTCCTCAGTGTTTCCTCCATATTTCCTCTGTGTTTCCTCCATGTTTCCTCCATATTTCCTCCGTGTTTCCTCCGTGTTTCCTCCGTGTTTCCTCAATGTTTCCTCCATATTTCCTCCATATTTCCTCCATATTTCCTCAGTGTTTCCTCAGTGTTTCCTCAGTGTTTCCTCAGTGTTTCCTCAGTGTTTCCTCAGTGTTTCCTCAGTGTTTTCTCAGTGTTTCCTCAGTGTTTCCTCAGTGTTTCCTCAGTGTTTTCTCAGTGTGTTCAGTAAAGGTCATCAGCATCATGAATAAGTGATATATGAGCAGGAATGAGGTTGATCATGATGTTTCCTCAGTTCATCATCACTGGAGGATCACTGGAGGACAGCAGAGAAGCTCTCAGACTCGCTCAGACCCGAGGTAACATCACTCTATGCGGGATCACTGCCGATTTAACGGGCTCACCTTAATGTGTGTGTGTGTGTGTGTGTGTGTGTGTGTGTGTGCGCAGAGGGGTTCTTCAGCACGGTGGGGCTGTCACCCGACCCGCTGTTCTGAGTTCGACTCGCTGGGCTCGGATCAGTACCTGTCGTCTCTGCTGGATCTGAGTCTCAGTGACACACAGAAGGTGGTCGCTGTGGGAGAGTGTGGCCTCGGTAAACCATCACAACAATCCTTAGGGAAATATATCACATTTACTGCTTTCCTGACAATGGAGAATAATGCAAGTGAACGATGAATTAATCAGATGTAGTTAATGATCATCAGTTGATCGGTTTAACTGGTCTTCTCTTCCAATGCTTCACAGATTTTGACCGGTTGGAGTTTTGTCCCAGAGAAACTCAACTGAAGTGAGTGATTTTCCCACATTAAAGCTGTTTTATTTGCTGATGTTGATCTGGTGTGTTTGTTGTGATGTTGATCTGGTGTGTTTGGATCTCACAGATACTTCGAGCTGCAGTTTGATCTGGCTGAAGAGACTCGGTTACCCATGTTCCTCCACTGCAGGAACTCTCACACACAGTTCCTTGGTACGGAGTCTCTTCTGGAAACGTGTGTGTGATATTGAGTGTGTGTGTGAGTAAACTCTCTCTGTGTGTGGTGTGTGTGTGTGTGTGTCGCTCACAGATATCATGAAGAGAAACAGAGACCGGTGTGTCGGTGGAGTGGTGAGTGTGACCTGTTTCTTTTGGCATCATGACGGTTCCTCCATATTTCCTCAGTGTTTCCTCCATATTTCCACAGTTTCCTCCATATTTCCTCAGTGTTTCCTCCATATTTCCTCCGTGTTTCCTCCATATTTCCTCAGTGTTTCCTCCATATTTCCTCAGTGTTTCCTCCATATTTCCTCAGTGTTTCCTCCATATTTCCTCAGTGTTTCCTCCATATTTCCTCCGTGTTTCCTCCATATTTCCTCAGTGTTTCCTCCATATTTCCTCAGTGTTTCCTCCATATTTCCTCAGTGTTTCCTCCATATTTCCTCCGTGTTTCCTCCATATTTCCTCAGTGTTTCCTCCATATTTCCTCAGTGTTTCCTCCAT
>JARPMJ010006199.1:27500-32500 GCA_033366665.1 Phoxinus dragarum
CGCCACATGTACCGCATCTATGGTTTGCAGCTGCTGCTCGAGGACACGTGGAAGCGCATACGCTTCCCGGACATACTGCGCGTGTTCTGGCTAACACGCATGACCGCTCAGGCCGTGATCTTAGCGTACGTTGTGCGCGTGGTGCGCTCCGAAAGCGGCCTTCCGCTAGGATGGGACGTGTTCTGGGACCTGCTCGGTAACCTCATCATCAGCGGCTGCGACTCCACGCTAACCGTTCTCGGCATGAGCGCCGTCATATCCTCGCTCGCGCACTACCTCGGGCTTAGCATTCTAGCCTTCATCGGCTCCACCGAGGAGGAGGATAAGCGGTTAGGCTTCGTAGCGCCTGTGTTGTTCTTCATCCTCGCGCTGCAAACAGGATTAAGCGGATTGATTCCCGAGGAGCGGCTAGTGCGGCTAAGCAGGAACATGTGCCTCTTGCTAACGGCTATCCTGCACTTCATCCACGGCATGACGGATCCGGTGCTAATGTCTCTCAGCGCGTCGCACGTCTCCTCAGTGCGCAGACATGTTCCTGTCCTGCTAGTGTCGCTAGCTCTGTTCGCGCTGCCCGTGCTGCTCAGCTACGTGCTCTGGCATCAGTTCGTGCTAAACACGTGGCTGTTCGCCGTCACCCCCGCGTTCTGTGTTGAGCTCTGCCTGAAAGTGCTAGTGTCGCTAACCGTCTACGCGCTCTTCATGATCGACGGCTTCTACAATGTGCTCTGGGAGAAGCTGGACGATTACGTGTACTACGTGCGCTCCACCGGAAACGTAATCGAGTTTGTGTTCGGCGTGATCATGTTCGGGAACGGCGCGTACACTATGATGTTCGAGGCGGGTAGCAAGATCCGCGCGTGTATGATGTGTCTCCACGCGTACTTCAACATATACCTGCAGGCTAAGAACGGCTGGAAGACGTTCATCAACCGCCGCACCGCCGTTAAGAAGATCAACTCGCTGCCGGAGCTCAAAGGCGCGCAGCTACGGGACATCGAGGACGTCTGCGCGATATGCTACCAGGAGTTCGCTACGTCCGCGCGCATCACGCCGTGTCACCACTACTTCCACGCGCTCTGTCTGCGCAAGTGGCTGTACATCCAGGACACGTGTCCCATGTGCCACCAGCGCGTTTACATCGAGGACGACGGGCTCGAGCGCGTAGCCTCTTCTAATAACAATGGCTACGCCGCGGCGGCTCCGGACGCAGAGTTTGAGGAAGGGGGCGGGGCTGATGTGGGCGTGGCCGAGGGAGGGGCGGAGCCTGCGAACGAGCTCCTTGAGGACAACGACAGCATCGAGTACGACGAGGATGAGTGGGGTACGCAACCAGGCGTCGCGCTAGTCGAGGACGACTATGCTAACAACGATGACGACGCCGACTCCAACTGATGTTGTGTTTGTGTTGGTATAAAAGGGCTGATCACGTGTTTATCGCGGATAAAGAGTGACGTGCTACTGTACCTCGATATGATCACTACTGGTCTCTTGTGTGACCTCTCTTATAATTGTGTACATTCTTGTACATGTGATAACAGAATGATGCAGTTGTGCACTGGAGAAGCTGAATCAGCTGCTAATCTCTGATAGGTTATCATGCCATGCTAATGACGTCTCATCAAACACCGCAAGTGTTGCGACTCCATCACGTGTTCGGTTTCAGGCTAAACTGTTGATTTTTTTGCCAAGAGAACTGATGTAAATAAAGAATTAGCTTGAGTTCTTTTGTAAATAAAAAATAATATGCTGATAAATCTATGTTGATCTGGAACTTTGCACTTAATTATATATTTTTTGAATGTCTTTGTTGTCTCACCGTTTTTTTTTTCCGTTCTCTCAACATTACTTTGATTTCATTCTGTTCAATTTAAACATTTTTAGTAGGGAAAAGTTCACAGTTTGTTAATTGTGAAATGTATTTAAAGGATGTTATACAGCTGGAGTTCAAATAAAAGAATAAGGACTTTTATAATATGCCACAAAATTAAGAAACATGCTTTTGTAAATGTATATATGACACATAGTCTAACATTAAAAAGTAACTACTAAAATTACATTATGATAGAATTTTATGATCTCATGATTTTAATAATTAATATAATAATGATAGTGTATCATAATTTTCTTTTATCTCATAACACAAAGTGAAAGTTATGACTTGGTATGACATGAATCTGACTATCTCAGTTTCAACTTTTTAATCACATATAATAATGACGTAATTGTTTTATTTCGATTTTTAAACTTTTTAATGTCAATTTCAACTTTTTAATGTAAATTATTATTTAGTATGTCATCATTTCGACTTTGTATCTCCTAATTATGACTTTTATCATTTTCTTGATCCATAATTATGACTTTTTGTATTGTGAAAGGTACATTATATGTGGCTTTTTTTAAGTTCTTTTTTAATCTATCTTCCAAACCCGAGTTATTGTCTTATCCTGAACGATAATGAGTGTTTATATTGGGACTATTTTAGACCCACTGCTGCGGAGGAGCACTGCACCTGCGTGACTCGTCATAATGCAGAGAAGTAGTTCCGGTTACAATGTTCTTCCGCAGGACGCATGCAGGGGCCAGTTGCATAAACAGCCATGTCTTAAGTTCTAGTATGAATGACCCACTAGTGCACAGTTAGGGTTAGGTTAGCTAGTTAGGGGCAGTCAGTCTTAGTTTTCAGTATCAAATTAGGCTAATCTACTTTTAAGTACCTGATTTTAAAAAGCTATGAGCAGTCTTAAACAAAAATGTTTTATTTCTAACTTGTAAGACTGTCTTTAGAGGACTTTAGAGGTTTATGCAACCGGCCTCAATTTTGCTCATTAACCGCAAGAGGGCCTACTGTACCTTTAAGATTTACCAAAGCATTTTTGTTTATCATACACTTGCGTACGGAAAGCTGCTTCCATACTAAACGACCCAACATGAAATCTTAAGTTCTTGTCTCAAGTTCCATAATGTTCTAAATCCAAATGTCCACTCATGTTTCCTTATTTTAAACCCAACTCGTCAGCAGCGACGAGCGAAGGACATTTCCAACGGTTTTAACTACATTTCCCATGGCGCATCTGCCGCGCAGGACTACATTTCCCATCATGCACCATCAGCGCGATCGCGTCAGAGCAGAGCGTGTGGAAAGTCTCACGCGTAGTTGAACTGTCAGTGATCACACAAAGATGAATCATAACGCTAAATTAGCGGCATAGCAGGAACATATCGCACAATAGAAGAGGACGATTAGAATGGATACGGCTGTTTGAGGCGCGTCGGCTGTGTCAGTTGGTGCTGCGCGCGCACACTGGGTTATTTTGGTTCAGTGAGGCAGTATAACATGCGCGTTTGATTTTGCTCAGCTATTGTTGATATGTTTATGATATGAACAGCACACAGACGCTCTAGTGTCGCGTTCATTCATGTGTTATAGGGCGTGTCTGGATCTTTCGCGTGTTTTTGTGCTGTGGCGATGATCCGGTTGGCTTTAGTGCGCGCGCTCGTGACCGCTCGCGCGCCCGGACCGGGTCACCTACACAGATGTTTCCTCGGAACACACCGGCGCAAAGTCAAGCCCGAGCAGCTGGACCTGCCGAACCAGACCCGGGAGTTCGTGTACGGCCTGAGCCCGGCGACCCGCGTCTGCTTACTGAAGGAGCTGCAGGACTTCCAGTCCACGGCGGAAGGTAACCGTGCTTATACCGCGGTATTCTCAGGGTGTGTGTGTGTGTGTGTGTGTGTTTGCTGGTCTGGTCTCCCAACACACCAGCTAGCCAACCCTATTACCATTGTTCCATCATTTTACCATGGTACTACAACATGTATTTGTGACAGACATTTCTCAAGTCAGCTTTATTTCTACAGCGCTTTATACAGTACATGTTGTTTTAAAGCAGCTTTACAGCGATATTCAGGAAAATAAGAGAATCAGTGACGCAAACTTCATCAGATTTGAGACCGGTTCCCAGACACTAGTGATTATCAGTGATAACTTCTTCTGTTTCCACTGACTCAGTGCTTCTGACCCGGTTCTGCTCACTCCAACTCAGTGTCAGCAGTGTGTGTGTGTTCACTATCAACACATTCAAGCCTGCGTCATCTCTTTCATCTGTGTGTGTGTGTGTGTGAGAGTGTGAGAGAGAGAGAATACTGTGATGATCATGTGAGTGTGTGTGTGTGCGCGCATGAGACTGTATGAGTGTGTGTAAGGTCAGAGGTCAGCGTGTTTTTCATCCCATCTAACAGAATCACAGCAGCTGAAACAACATTTATCATGTCAGTCACACACTCGATTATTGATTTCACATGATGATTATGATGATGATGTGTTTAACGATGACCTCGAGACTGAATGACCCCTGATGAGGTCAGACAACACGGAACAAACAGCTTGAAGAGAATATGGCAGATCTGCATCATCTTACACACACACACACACACACACACACACACACACACACACACACACACACACACACACACACACACAAAATGGAATTATTAATAAAAGACATGAATCAGAATAAAGTTAATGATGCCGCACACCAGGTGGAAAATGTGAAATAAATGTTCTCTGAAATTGCAGTTTTTCCTGCCCATTTATAGTAAGTAGTGCTTTATTTTTCTAAAAAGGTATTAAATGTAAATGAATGTAGAGAAAATAAAACGAAGAAATGAAAAACTCTTGAAAATATATATTTTTCAAGTTATGTATTTATTTGATTTATTTTTGTAAATTATCTTTTCAGTAAGCATTTTATTTAAATTATATTTCTTTCACAAAACGTCATATTTTTAGTAATTGTGTTATTTCATATAAAATGTTTATTAGTGTTTTTTTATTGTATAATTTAATTATTAGCTTTTCATAAACTCAAAAACACCCCAATCTAATGAAAATAAATATATATTTAAAATGTTTAATGCATAATCTGTTGCATTGATTTTAATTTAGGCTAAAACTAAAATACGCAAGTAAAAAAAAGTTTACCATTTTTATTTTAGTT
>JARPMJ010006199.1:42500-54922 GCA_033366665.1 Phoxinus dragarum
ATGGACGATGAAAACATTGACAGCCAATCAGAATCTATCGCCAATGGACGATGAAAACATTGACAGCCAATCAGAATCTATCGCCAATGGACGATGAAAACATTGACAGCCAATCAGAATCTATCGCCAATGGACGATGAAAACATTGACAGCCAATCAGAATCTATCGCCAATGAACGATAAAAACTTTGACAGCCAATCAGAATCTATCGCCAATGGACGATGAAAACATTGACAGCCAATCAGAATCTATCGCCAATGGACGATGAAAACATTGACAGCCAATCAGAATCTATCGCCAATGGACGATGAAAACATTGACAGCCAATCAGAATCTATCGCCAATGGACGATAAAAACATTGACAGCCAATCAGAATCTATCGCCAATGGACGATAAAAACATTGACAGCCAATCAGAATCTATCTTGTATTAACGATAAAAACATTGACAGCCAATCAGAATCCATCGCCAATGGACGATAAAAACATTGTCAGCCAATCAGAATCCATCGCCAATATACGATAAAAACATTGATAGCCAATCAGAATCTATCGCCAATGGACAATAAAAATATTGACAGCCAATCAGAATCCATCGCCAATGGACGATAAAAATATTGACAGCCAATCAGAATCCATCGCCAATGGACGATAAAAACATTGACAGCCAATCAGAATCTATCTTGGATTAACGATAAAAACATTGGCAACCAATCAGAATCTATCGCCAATAGACGATAAAAACATTGACAGCCAATCAGAATCTATCTTGGATTAACGATAAAAACATTGACAGCCAATCAGAATCTATCTTGGATTAACGATAAAAACATTGGCAGCCAATCAGAATCCATCGCCAATAGACGATAAAAACATTGACAGCCAATCAGAATCTATCTTGGATTAACGATAAAAACATTGACAGCCAATCAGAATCTATCTTGGATTAACGATAAAAACATTGGCAACCAATCAGAATCCATCGCCAATAGACGATAAAAACATTGACAGCCAATCAGAATCTATCTTGGATTAACGATAAAAACATTGGCAACCAATCAGAATCCATCGCCAATGGACGATAAAAACATTGACAGCCAATCAGAATCTATCTTGGATTAACGATAAAAACATTGGCAGCCAATCAGAATCCATCGCCAATAGACGATAAAAACATTGACAGCCAATCAGAATCTATCTTGGATTAACGATAAAAACATTGACAGCCAATCAGAATCCATCGCCAATGGACGATAAAAACATTGACAGCCAATCAGAATCTATCTTGGATTAACGATAAAAACATTGGCAACCAATCAGAATCTATCGCCAATGGAAGATAAAAATATTGACAGCCAATCAGAATCCATCGCCAATGGACGATAAAAACATTGACAGCCAATCAGAATCTATCGCCAATGGACGATAAAAATATTGACAGCCAATCAGAATCCATCGCCAATGGACGATAAAAACATTGGCAGCCAATCAGAATCTATCGCCAATGGACGATAAAAATATTGACAGCCAATCAGAATCCATCGCCAATGGACGATAAAAACATTGACAGCCAATCAGAATCCATCGCCAATGGACGATAAAAACATTGACAGCCAATCAGAATCTATCTTGGATTAACGATAAAAACATTTTATTTCTATGCAGATAGTTTCTCAGTAATAAACCGTAAAAGATCGGAAACAAACGTCATAAACGGAACATTATCGTACGCTGATCTAGTTATCGTTCTCTCCTTTGCCCGTTCATGGTTTGTTTTCAGATTTAGCCGCATGTTCTTCCGTGGAAGCGTTCGTGTGGTGGAGAATGAAGGTCATCCGTGTTCTGTTGAAGTGTGCGTTAGGAAAATGTTCTCTATTTTTAAACTGTGTTTTGCAACATCATCATAAAGCAGAAATGTTTTATTAGCCTCTCAAACTCCTGCGGCGGCTTTAACTGGACCTTTATCTGGTGTTCTTCTGGACAGCACAAGAGTTTCTGCACACTCCCATCATGCATCTGGCTCATGAAACTGAAGCTCATGGCCGTGCGGTGCTGGTGTCAGATCACATGATGAACCGGAGATCTCGTTACTAGAGTTAAAGCCCAATCCAGATATTCACATCACATTAGCGAATGTTTAACCAAAACTATAAAAACTTACTTGAAATAAATCAAATATTAAAAAAACTTATTTCAGAATTTCTCAATTTCCTTTAGTTGAAGCACTAAAGTATGAAAGCTTGTTTCCGCAACAGAATAATTATACAACAAATAAAAATAATACAAAAATAAAAAGGTAATTGCGACTTTTTTTTCTCAGTTTCATGAACTTTTGAGTTATGAGTTATGAAGTTCAAACTGTTTTATTCAGTGGCGGAAACAAGCTTCCGTTTCTAACGAACTAATTACACTAAAACTACACAGCCATATTTAAAAACAATGAGCAATACTTATACAGCATTTATTAATTTAGCAGATTTAATAAATGCTGTAAAATGTTAGTTCATGTTAATAACAGGTTTTAACATATAACGAATAAAAATGACAAAAACTTCACTAAAATTAAACCGGAATCGGTCACACTTTATTTGACGGTGTCCTTGTTACAGCGTTATTAAATATTAATATTAATTATGATCTGTGCTGACTATAGGGTTAGTGCTGTGATTATGCATAATTTATAGTCATCACTATAGTAACTACACGTAACAAGGACACTGTATAATAGTGTTACCACATAATCAGACGCAGCCTGGCCTCCTTCAGGTCCTGTAGCAGGTGATCATGCGGGATGCTAACGTGTCTGAAGAGAAATACCTCTGGACTCTGACTGCTGGGTAATATAACTCCACTCGCCCGAGATATATTAGTCTCGCTTCTCATTGGACACTATGCATTCTAATGGAGATTCGTGTATATAACTATTGTTCTACCGCAGCCGTTTTACAGTATTTTGCTAATTCTCTGATTATTTTTGTGAGACGACGTGGAATATTTGTACTTTTATAAATTCATTTGTCGCACAAAAGAACTATTGAAGTGAAAAGTACAATTCAAACACATCAAAAAAGTTTTGTTCAGAAATATTGATGTTATTTGTGAATGTGCTTCTGAGAACGTGTCATTTTAAGGGTACTGTGTTTTGATTGGGTATTCTTCTGATGATTGACAGGTAACACTTTACAATTATGACAAAACAACATTTATTAATCTTGATTTCAACATTTATGAATTCACTAGTCCTATCAAAACTATGATGTAATGTACCTAAGCTAACATGAACTAACATTAAGATTCATTGATGATGTAACGGATGAATTGCTGGTAGTTAACGACTGACTAACGGCTCTTTGTTGTGTTACTGAACCAGAACTGGAATACACACCCGCTGACGGGGTCACACTGCAACTGGTTCCAATAAAATGCCTTTATTGACAATATAAAAACCACACTGCATTATTATCATTATTATGTGCAGTCTATGTGTGTTCATTATCTCTAACACAGGTGTGTGTGTGTGTGTGTGTGTGTGTGTGTGTGTGTGTGTGTGTGTGTGTGTGTGTGAGTGTGTGTGACGTGTTCATTATCTCTAACACAGGTGTGTGTGTGTGTGTGAGACGTGTTCATTATCTCTAACACAGAACTACAGGTGTGTGTGTGTGTGTTCATTATCTCTAACACAGGTGTGTGTGTGAGTGTGTGTGACGTGTTCATTATCTCTAACACAGAACTACAGGTGTGTGTGTGTGTGTGTTCATTATCTCTAACACAGGTGTGTGTGTGTGTGTGAGACGTGTTCATTATCTCTAACACAGAACTACAGGTGTGTGTGTGTGTGTTCATTATCTCTAACACAGGTGTGTGTGTGTGTGTGACGTGTTCATTATCTCTAACACAGAACTACAGGTGTGTGTGTGTGTGTTCATTATCTCTAACACAGAACTACAGGTGTGTGTGTGTGTGTTCATTATCTCTAACACAGGTGTGTGTGTGTGTGTGAGACGTGTTCATTATCTCTAACACAGAACTACAGGTGTGTGTGTGTGTGTGTTCATTATCTCTAACACAGGTGTGTGTGTGTGTGTGAGACGTGTTCATTATCTCTAACACAGAACTACAGGTGTGTGTGTGTGTGTGTTCATTATCTCTAACACAGGTGTGTGTGTGTGTGTGAGTGTGTGTGACGTGTTCATTATCTCTAACACAGAACTACAGGTGTGTGTGTGTGTGTGTTCATTATCTCTAACACAGGTGTGTGTGTGTGTGTGTGTGAGACGTGTTCATTATCTCTAACACAGAACTACAGGTGTGTGTGTGTGTGTTCATTATCTCTAACACAGGTGTGTGTGTGTGAGTGTGTGTGACGTGTTCATTATCTCTAACACAGAACTACAGGTGTGTGTGTGTGTGTGTGTTCATTATCTCTAACACAGGTGTGTGTGTGTGTGTGAGTGTGTGTGACGTGTTCATTATCTCTAACACAGGTGTGTGTGTGTGTGTGTGTGTGTGTGAGTGTGTGTGACGTGTTCATTATCTCTAACACAGAACTACAGGTGTGTGTGTGTGTGTGTTCATTATCTCTAACACAGGTGTGTGTGTGTGTGTGTGTGAGACGTGTTCATTATCTCTAACACAGAACTACAGGTGTGTGTGTGTGTGTTCATTATCTCTAACACAGGTGTGTGTGTGTGTGTGTGTGTGTGTGTGTGACGTGTTCATTATCTCTTAACACAGAACTACAGGTGTGTGTGTGTGTTCATTATCTCTAACACAGGTGTGTGTGTGTGTGTGTGTGTGACGTGTTCATTATCTCTAACACAGAACTACAGGTGTGTGTGTGTGTGTGTTCATTATCTCTAACACAGGTGTGTGTGTGTGTGTTCATTATCTCTAACACAGAACTACAGGTGTGTGTGTGTGTGTGTTCATTATCTCTAACACAGGTGTGTGTGTGTGTGTTCATTATCTCTAACACAGAACTACAGGTGTGTGTGTGTGTGTTCATTATCTCTAACACAGGTGTGTGTGTGTGTGTTCATTATCTCTAACACAGAACTACAGGTGTGTGTGTGTGTGTTCATTATCTCTAACACAGGTGTGTGTGTGTGTGTTCATTATCTCTAACACAGAACTACAGGTGTGTGTGTGTGTGTTCATTATCTCTAACACAGGTGTGTGTGTGTGTGTTCATTATCTCTAACACAGAACTACAGGTGTGTGTGTGTGTGTTCATTATCTCTAACACAGAACTACAGAGGTGAATGTGTGTGTTAAGAGGGTTAAAAACATTGACAGCCAATCAGAATTATTTAATTGATAAACGATAAAAACATTAACAGCCAATCATAATTAATCGCTGATGAATGATAAAAACACTGACAGCCAATCAGAAGTAATTATTTAATTGATGAATGATAAAAACATTAACAGCCAATCATAATTAATAGCTGATGAATGATAAAAACATTAACAGCCAATCAGAATTAATCGCTGATGAATGATAAAAACACTGACAGCCAATCAGAATTAATTATTTAATTGATGAATGATAAAAACATTAACAGCCAATCATAATTAATAGCTGATGAATGATAAAAACACTGACAGCCAATCAGAATTAATTATTTAATTGATGAATGATAAAAAACACTGACAGCCAATCAGAATCCATCGCTGATGAACGATAAAAACAAGATCTTCATCCGTGTTCTGAAGCGGAGTCTGGCGAGGACCGGGTGACGTTACTGTCCCTTTAAGAGCGAGCCGCTGAAAGCCCGCCTGGGGAGTCTGCTTCACGAGAGTGCCTCCTCCTCCAGCAACGAGTAGTCGTCGTGCTCCACCTTCACTGGTCCGGCAGCATCGGTGAGCTCCTGCTGATAGCTCACCGCGGCGGCCGTCTGCTGGCAGCGCGCCTGGTGCTTGAGGAAGCTATCCCGCCACACGATCTTCTTCCCGCAGAGCGCGCACTCGTACGGGCGCAGGCCGCCGTGCGTCTTCACGTGTTTGGTCAGGTGGTGCTTCATCTTGAAGCTCTTGGCGCAGACGGGGCAGGCGAACGGGCGCAGGTTCAGGTGCTGCATCTTCACGTGCCGGTCGCGCATGCTCTTCAGCGTGTACGCTTTCCCGCAGTGACAGAAGTGGACTTTCGGCGTCGCAGAGAGAGGAGAGCAGGGAGGATTCTGGGAAGCCGTCGCGTTCGCGATCGCATCCAACGTTTCGTCGTCGTCCTCGTCTTCGTCCACCGACGGCCACTCGCTCTGCCACAGGCTCTCTCTGAGACGCCCGTCCGACTCCTCGACTCCTGAGAGAAGAACACAAACAAAGTCAGAAACAGCGCGGTGGCGCCCCTGGTGGACGGGAGCTAAACGGCAGTGATGAAGAAGCTCCACTCACCGGCCTGGCGCTCCTCGCTCTTCATCCTCAGTTTATCCTCGTCCTCCGCCGGCTCTCCGACGCCTTCATCCGCCTCCACCCGCCGCTGCTCCTCTTTCGCTCCTCGGAGCCGAACGCGGATTCGGTGTCTCGCGGCGAAATCCGTTTCGATGGACGGGAGAGGCGGGTGCGGATCCGGCCCACACTCGGGCTCGGTCCGTAGAGGAAACGTCAGGCTGCTTCGGCTCCACCGGCTCTGCTGAGGGCGCCTCCATGTGGCCAGAGGCGGAAGCGCACGTTCTCTCCGCGGCGTGTTCGCCCGGCGGGTCCGACGGGTCGGGGAAGCAGCAGTCGGAGCTGCTGGGCGACTGATGGCTCGAGGAGCTCGCCACGCCCGGGCTGACCTGCGCTAGGGGTCGCGACCTCTTCAGGATGTCCGTGCACTTGTCCACGATGTGCCACATCTGGAGGAAGCTGGCCACGGTGACGTAGTTGATGATGTCGTCGCGCACGATGCTGAGCTGCCCGGTGTAGGCGGAGTTTAGGACGCTCTCGAAGGCCAGCGGGTCCATGACGGAGGGAAGAGACACCGTGGTGACGTTCTTCAGCAGAACCTGGACACAGGCAGAACCGAGCGCTGAACGACCACAGGCCAGATCCCACAGACATTCTTAAAGGGATAGTTCACCCACAAATGAAGATTAGCCCATGATTTACTCTCGCCCAAGCCATCCTAGTGTATATGACATTCTTCTGTCAGACGAACACAATCAGTTATATTAATAATGTCCTGACTCTTCCAAGCTTTATAATGACAGTGAATGGCTGTTTCTGTTTTGAAGTTCATAAAAGTGCATCTATCCATCATAAAAGTGCATCTATCCATCATAAAAGTGCATCTATCCATCATAAAAGTGCATCTATCCATCATAAAAGTGCATCTGTCCATCATAAAAGTGCATCTATCCATCATAAAAGTGCATCTATCCATCATAAAAGTGCATCTATCCATCATAAAAGTGCATCTGTCCATCATAAAAGTGCATCTATCCATCATAAAAGTGCATCTGTCCATCATAAAAGTGCATCTGTCCATCATAAAAGTGCATCTATTCATCATAAAAGTGCATCTATCCATCATAAAAGTGCATCTATTCATCATAAAAGTGCATCTGTCCATCATAAAAGTGCATCTATTCATCATAAAAGTGCATCTGTCCATCATAAAAGTGCATCTGTCCATCATAAAAGTGCATCTGTCCATCATAAAAGTGCATCTATTCATCATAAAAGTGCATCTATTCATCATAAAAGTGCATCTGTCCATCATAAAAGTGCATCTGTCCATCATAAAAGTGCATCTGTCCATCATAAAAGTGCATCTGTCCATCATAAAAGTGCATCTGTCCATCATAAAAGTGCATCTGTCCATCATAAAAGTGCATCTATTCATCATAAAAGTGCATCTGTCCATCATAAAAGTGCATCTATTCATCATAAAAGTGCATCTGTCCATCATAAAAGTGCATCTGTCCATCATAAAAGTGCATCTGTCCATCATAAAAGTGCATCTATTCATCATAAAAGTGCATCTGTCCATCATAAAAGTGCATCTATTCATCATAAAAGTGCATCTATTCATCATAAAAGTGCATCTGTCCATCATAAAAGTGCATCTGTCCATCATAAAAGTGCATCTGTCCATCATAAAAGTGCATCTGTCCATCATAAAAGTGCATCTGTCCATCATAAAAGTGCATCTGTCCATCATAAAAGTGCATCTGTCCATCATAAAAGTGCATCTGTCCATCATAAAAGTGCATCTGTCCATCATAAAAGTGCATCTGTCCATCATAAAAGTGCATCTATCCATCATAAAAGTGCATCTATCCATCATAAAAGTGCATCTGTCCATCATAAAAGTGCATCTGTCCATCATAAAAGTGCATCTGTCCATCATAAAAGTGCATCTGTCCATCATAAAAGTGCATCTGTCCATCATAAAAGTGCATCTATCCATCATAAAAGTGCATCTATCCATCATAAAAGTGCATCTATTCATCATAAAAGTGCATCTGTCCATCATAAAAGTGCATCTGTCCATCATAAAAGTGCATCTGTCCATCATAAAAGTGCATCTGTCCATCATAAAAGTGCATCTATCCATCATAAAGTGCTCCATAGAGACAGAGCGTATTTAGGCCACACCCACACCGATCATAAAGTCCTTAAACGCTCGTTTTTTGGAGTCGACAGCTTATAAAAACGTATTTCTGGGTTTCTTATCTTGTTTGCTGGACAGCTCGTCACACAACAGCATTTTTCTGTCTCTAGTTAGAAGCCAGAGATGATCAGGAAGAGTCAATGGAGACGGCTGGATTGGTTCCCCCGGGGGTCTTCAGATTATGATGCGTTACGCTCGGTCTCTGGGGGGTTAATAAAGGCCGTCTCATGATGGACAGATGCACTTTGATGACTTTAAAACAGAAACGGTCATTATAAAGCTTGGAAGAGCATTCATTTTTGGGTGAACTAACCCTTTAAGAGACTTCCACAGTTTCGTAAGTTTTCTGAAATGTTGTTTACATATGCAAATGAGGCACTCATTAAAGCTGCAGTCTGGCACTTTTTTGGGTTTAAAAATATCAAAAAAGACATTTTTGAAAATAAAAGTAACCAGCCAGTGTTCAAAACAATCTGCTTGCCTAACCTCGATTCAAAACGGTAAGCTTGTAATAATAAATGTAATTCCAGTGGTACTGGTGGATTTCCGCGGGAATTTCGAGCATGTCTTTGCGTCATTACGTCACTTCTGTACACATAGAGAAGGAGTCCCCGGCTAGCGCGTGTGTGGATGATGGAGGTGGAGATTTAGCTTAGCACTTGGTATGGCGGATCCCGAAAGTTTAAAGCGACAATCACCAGTGACAACTGGAGATTCACCAGTTGTAAAACCCAAAGACTTCGGACTTCAGAGTGGCTACAGAAAAAATGTTTTTTTCACGTTTTGACGTGATATAAGCAATCGTTAGATTTAATCAGCATGATATAGCTACTGCAATGCTTCCCCCCACCCCCTGAATTTGGTCAGAACAAAAGTGAATGTTACTTACTTGTTCAGATGACATTTACCGATGAAAATTCTAATGTTGACACTTTCAAAAAGTATACTCTGAGATTGCTGATGACAGTAGTACAGTATCCACAGCGACGCGGCAGCGACATGTTCTCCTCAACACATTGTGTTCATCCGCGCTGTTTCATGCCGATTTACTACCCACGCACAGTTAATAATTCCGCGAATAACTGCAATTGCAGATTTCGAACAGAGATGGCGACAAAGAGGAAAAACGACGGACTGCAGCTTTAAATATGCACTCATTTGCATACAGAACTCTGAACATTTGATAAAGTCAGGTTCAAAATTCCTGTTTGATTTTGACTTGCTAAAGATGTCTGTTCATCACTCCATGTTTATAAACCTGGCGAATGATATATGAACAACTGGAATATAGATATTAATAAAACTGTGTGTGTGAAGCTGAGAGATAGATGGATGGATGGATGGATGATGGATGGATGGATGGATGGAGAGATAGATAGATGGATGGATGGATGGAGAGATGGATGGATGGATGGATGGATGGATGGATGGATGGATGGATGGATGGAGAGATAGATAGATGGATGGATGGATGGATGGAGAGATAGATGGATGGATGGATGGATGGATGGATGGATGGATGGATGGAGAGATAGATGGATGGATGGATGGAGAGATAGATAGATGGATGGATGGAGAGATAGATAGATGGATGGATGGATGGATGGATGGATGGAGAGATAGATAGATGGATAGATGGATGGATGGATGGAGAGATAGATAGATGGATGGATGGATGGATGGAGAGATAGATGGATGGATGGATGGATGGATGGATGGATGGATGGATGGAGAGATAGATGGATGGATGGATGGAGAGATAGATAGATGGATGGATGGAGAGATAGATAGATGGATGGATGGATGGAGAGATAGATAGATAGATGGATGGATGGAGAGATAGATAGATGGATGGATGGAGAGATAGATAGATAGATGGATGGATGGAGAGATAGATAGGATGGATGGAGAGATAGATAGATAGATAGATGGATGGATGGAGAGATAGATAGATAGATAGATAGATAGATAGATAGATAGATAGATAGATAGATAGACAGACAGACAGACAGACATACAGATAGATAGATAGATAGATAGACAGACAGACAGACAGATAGATAGATAGATAGATAGATAGATAGATAGATAGATAGATAGATAGATAGATAGATAGATAGATAGATAGAGTCACAGTTCTGTAGATTATAATCTGGATTCCTGAAAAGAATGTTCTAGAGTTAGAGTCGCCCCAGCTGACTCTGAAGATGCCCGATGGGTTTATTGGGTTTTCCAAATGTTTCGAGCTTTAATTCAACAGTTCCTCGAGATGAGCTTGAATCAGAACTCAAAGGAAATCACCAACTGGTAGAAAAGTTCAGTTTTGTCCTGAGATTGGATTTAAATAAGTCACTTCACTATCAGCACTGTCACTAGTGTCCTCGTACTGTAGTGTGCCAGTGTAGGGAACACAGCCGGCGGGTTGCTTAGCAACAGACATCCAATCATAACACCTCAGTGTCAGAAACGTTCAGGTGCATTAGTAAGTATTTTCTTTTCAGCTTATGAATATTACAGTGTTACGACTGTCTCCACCCAGATCACAAGAATGTGTTCTACGACCGGTTTACAGACGTTCCCATAAAGTTATGAAAACGTAATTTACGAATGTTCTGTGAACGTTGAAAATGTACATAAAAAAAGTGGGTTACATTTTGTTTTAAGGTGTCATTGTTACAGTGTGATTATATATGTAAGAGCTGAGTAATATTAAGCAACTACATGTACTCACTATAGGGTTAGTGTTCGGTTGAGGGTTAGTTGCATGTAATTATGCATAATTTACTGTTATTACTATGGTAACTACATGTAACATATGTAACAAGGACACTAAAATAAAGTGTTACCAAGACTTTGAGAGAACGTTTGCTGGGCAGGTCGCGAGAAATCATTTAAAGTTGGACATCACACAGACATTAATATGCAAATGAGAGGGTTTGCATGTGTGTGTGATGACATCAGATCCACACACACTCACCTGGTCATGGAAATACGGGGAGGATGCGGCCAGCACACACCTGTGCGCGCGGAACACGTGACCCTGCACCTGTATGGACAGGTCACACAGCTGACCCTCCTCGCGCTGCCGGTTCAGGTTCTCCAGAACCGCGGCGCGCGCGCTCGGGAAACACACCTGCAGAACCGGGCCCAGGGGCGCGCTCGCGCGACCGAGGATCTGCTCCATCCTAGAAACCGAGTCCTGATCCGGGATCAGCAGCACAGCTCCAGTTATATGCACATCAAAGCCCGTTTGTTCCGGTTGTATTCGGTGTTAGGCCCGCTAGCAGATCATAACATAATCATATGAGCGCTTATGATCATGTGTTTACATCAACAAGCGGAGCGATCAGCGCGACTCAGCCGCGGGACACACACTCTGCGAGAGTAACTACCGTGTGTGTAATATATATGTTGATTATGATCGGTTGAAATGAAATGTGAGTGTTTATAATCTCACCGGCGTTCACTGTGATGGAGGACTGCTGCGGAAGAGAGAGACACGCCCCCTCTCGAGACCCCGCCCCTTTTAAAAACACAGTGCTTATTTATTCATATTCTTCATAAATGCTTTGGTTTTGTGAGTGTGTTCACAGTGATAACGACAAAATATTGTTTGATTCTATTAGTGTCTCACACGAATGAAATTAAATGGCTAAATAAATGTATAGAAAAGAATAGAATCGTCCATGTGACTGCTACTGTGAGCCAATCCTGCTACAAAGGATGTCGGATTCATGAATATTAATTACATGACGCCACATGACGCCCTGTGCGTGCCTTATTAATATTCATGAGCTGAGCAGTCCTGCCGTCCGCGCGCGCCCT
>JARPMJ010006200.1:0-50000 GCA_033366665.1 Phoxinus dragarum
AGTCTGGGACTATTGGTTTATAGCCTGGTAATTCCAGACTCTGCTACTTCACTTTGCTTCGTAGACAGAGTCTGGAATGGCATAATAGAGAAGTGTTTTCTCTCTCGCTAGGGGGCGCTTGTCTGAAGTTTAAAATCATTGGTTACCCGTAAGCCAATCAGATAAGTTTAGTAAGGACGTATGTTATGCGCCTGTACAGCCACAGACATCATGCATCGAACTCAAATCTATGATCGAACTTCCACTGTAAACCTGCTGTAAACACATGATGATGCGAGCGAAATACCGAGTGAACAGATTATGCGGTACAATCACGGCCTCTAAACTTATTTTTGACAGAGTGAAACAAGAAAATATTTGTAGCCAACTCTCAAATTTAGGATTATATCTTTTAAACACAGCCAGTGCCGCTGCTAGCCATTTTGGTGCCCTAAGCATAATTCCTTTATGATGCCCTCTACCCCGAGAAGCTTCAGGCACACGTGCGCGGTCTCTTGCTCTCTCTCCCTCTCTGCCGTGCACGCGCTACGCGGTTTAGAGCACAGTCTCTGTCTCGCAGGCGCGATCGCTCTAGATTCCGGAGATTTTAACTAATTCGCGGGCATCAGTGAGTATATCAATATGCGGGAGACTCCCGGAACGTTATTTTTTGTTGCCCTAAAAGCACAGCGCGTGGTGGGAGCGGCGCCACTGGTTCTCCATGACAGAGCGAATTGCATCCCGTGTCTCGTTTCGGTTTTCGATTTCTCTGACCTACAATGTAAAACTCGGCGCTTAGCGTCTACGTCACGGCTCTCGTCCGCCCTCTGTTTGTTGATTGGTCCCGGCCGGTGAAAAACTAAAAGATAGGCCGCTATCTCAGACTGACTACAGGAGCGAAATGAAATTAGCGGAAGTAGGAAGTCTGACGTAGTCAGGCTCATTGGCTTAAGCCTTGTCTGTGAAACCAGGGTTTAGTTTCCCAGTCAACTCATCCACTAACCAAGACATGTCAGGTAAACACTATCAAGTACTGTACATCTGGAGCAGTGGTTCTCAAGCATTTTGACTTGAAGATCCCGCTGTTCGACATGAGTATTCAAAGGATCTCTATATAATAGTAATAGAAGTATTTTTTATCTTGGCACGGATGTCTTCTAAACGCTGCTTTGTGAAGCTTTGAAAATTGAGACCTTTGCGAATTGCTTATGATGCATTTATGTACTTCATAATCTTCAATCTTCAAAGAAAAAATAATCTCGCCGATTCTCTCATGAGAAGTGAATCGCAGTTTATCTGTTTCAAGGCATGCGATTGGCTGTTTGCTACTGATGCCAAACTTTCATGTGCACACGCTCCATAAACTCAGGATCAATGTCTGAGTTGACATGTAAAGTTGATGTATGGTACAAACAAAGCCTGATTAAATTGGGTAGGTTTTGTGAACTTGAAACGAATCCAGTAACCCTAAATTGGTTCAACTACCATCATGGTATAGGTCCCAGGACAGCAAGTCTTTGTAATGTACCACATCTGACATGAGTAACTATTGACGCAAGAGAAGGTGTCTGAAGGAGATGTCCAGGTAATAACCCAGATTGTATCCAAAAACAAAACAAAGCCACAGCTGCTTAACTCACTGCAGAATTAAATGCACACCTCAACTCTTCTGTTTCCACCAAAACTGTTCATCGGGAGCTCCATAGGGTCAATACTCATGGTCAGACTGCTATAGCCAGACCTTTGCTCAGTCATGCCAATTCCAAACGTCAATTTCAATCGTGCCAAAAAGAGGAAATCTTGGACTGTAGACAAAGTGAAACATGTATTGTTCTCTGATGAGTCCACCTTCACAGTATTTCCCACATCCGTGGGAGTAAAGGTGTGGATAAGCCACAAAGGCTTAACACCCAGACTGTGAAGCACGGGGGAGGATCAGTGATGGTTTGGGCTGCAATATCACAGCATTCTGTGCATGATGGGCGCATCACTTCCAAGGACTACTGAACCGTTCTGGGGTGCGTTTCCCAAAAGCATCGTTTGCCAACTATGATCGCAAGTTCCGTCGTTATCAGCATAGTTCAACGAGTCGGTGTTTCTCGAAACCATAGTTCCAATGAACATTTGCTAACAGCCTCGCAAAGTTGTGTGGTTGGAACGACAGCTGTCGACCTGTGGTTAGAATCATGGTTCTTTGTTTGCATGACATGTGAACTTAAAGGTACAATATGTACGATTTTTTGCATTCAAATATCCCAAAATCACAAGGCCAGTGTTATATATTTTAAGTTGATTACTTACAATATCCCAAATGTTTCCAACTATTTTTAAATCGTGAGAAAATTGCGTTTTTTACCAAGGAAACAGGGCGTGTGAGCAGGGGTGAGCTGGGAGTCGCCAGTCAGTGGCGTCATATCCGCTTTACCCTCGGTTTCCGCTCGTACTGCGTGGAGTCCTGGACAAATGTGGAAGTTGTAGTTGTAGCGTCTATCAAGCTACAAACGTTAGCTTGTTTCGTGCGGTCGTTATGGAACACAATTATTCTTTACCGATTGCAGCTGGTTCTGTCGACAAAGACAAGTCCCATAAACGTACGGGTCAATTTTATATATTCCAAATGTAGCATTCGGTAATAGTTATGTTTATGTAAGGAAAGTATTATTGCTTTAGGTTTGTGTTTAGTTTATTGACATTGTATATCATATAAATATAGCATGTGTTATACATAAAGATTAATCAGTCTTTTGGCAAATGATGTGGGTATGTTCGAATGTACTTTTACAACAATTGTTTAGAACACGTAAAACTGTGCACCATTATCACAACAATGAATTAGACAAATACAGTAACATTTATGATAATTAATTTAGTATTAAACGTTACTTTTCTTGCGGTTTAATTCATTTTAATGAAATAAAAGCATGTCATGAAACGCAACATTTATAAAAATAGAACTTTACCTCATCCATGAACATGATTTTTCGATTCCCGTCTGACTGATTTACATCCACAGTGGAGTTAAAAACGACAGTTCCCATCATTCCACGCTCCTTCACCGTCATCAAGCTACGCTGTTGTTGTTGTTTGAAATGTAGTGCCTCTGGCGGCAGAAAATCTTGCATATTTTACCTTTAAAGGAACACTTCACCTCTGGAAAGATGAATGTGTATTTAAAATGGGTCATTTATGTAGAAGAAATGTGAAATTATTTTTGAATTTGGAGCCTTCTAGACTGAGAAAAGCCAGAAAATGTATTTTTGGCTTATGGGGATGAAAGACAACAACTCCCAGAATGCACTTGCTTCGCTGCCCTAGGAGGCCACGCCTACCGGTAAGAGATCGCAGTAAACAACAAGGCTATGCTACTAGTGAGTCTCCGTGAGTCTGCCCAGTATTTTGATGTCGCCCAAAATGTCCAGGATTCGGCTTTTGCGTTCTTCAGTCGCCATTCCTCATGTTTACTGTGACGAGCAGGAACGAGACTGACGGCCCGCGGAGAACGATGCGAGCCCGGTGGCGTGATTACTGATGAGTGGCGCCGGCGCCTGTGAGACGCACCGGTCTCGTATCTCTCACGGAGGAGAGGGAATTTTCCTAGCAATGTTAAAACGCACATCAAACGATCACTTGTTTAGCGTCCATGTAAACACTACATTCAGATTCACCAATCGGAATGAATTCAGTTAGATTGAAACAAAAGGTGTGCATGTAAACTATGAATGCGACTGCAGAAAGCAAAAGCCGAATCCTGGACATTTTGGACGATCTCGACGGCCGGACATGTCCGGGGAAAAGAGGATGGTAACCCCTACTACTCAGCTTTCTCCACAGAATAAGAACCTGTTAGCTTAGCTTCCAAATAAAGAATGGCTGACACTATTTGTACATTCTGTGAGTGAGATCCCTCTATGGGCGGGTTGAAAACATGCGGAACAGCGCCTTCTACTGGATAAATGATGAGCTAGTGTTTGTAGTCTTACCCTTATTCAAAGAAATTTGACTTCCTGCTTTTTATGACGCAAATTGACGATTTTTGCGTCATAAAAAGCAGGAAGTGGAACACTTAAATCCTTATTTCTCCCATCTCAGGGGAAAATAAGGGAATAAACCATGACCATTTGAAAATGTGACTGGGTTTCTAAAGATACAAAGTCTAATGCAAATGGGTGAAGTGTTCCTTTAATAAATCCTTATCTTGAGCAAAATAAGCAAGCTGACATTCAGTACAATCTAACTTTTATTTAGAATACATACAAATGTCATTAGCTCGTCAAGAGTACCATTTTTGAAGAGTGCGCATGTGCGAACGTGCTCTAATACGCAAGAATGAGTCAAAAAAATGAGAAATAGTCCTCAGATGCCATGTCAGTAATTTATAGCAAAACATCTTGCATTAGTTCGATCTCAAACAGATTCATTAAAAGTAGTTATTACTCCAGCACGTGCATGACATCATTAACCAACGTGGTTGAACGACCAATTTGCGACAGTACGGTTTCGGGAAACAGTCGTGAGTACCTGGAGGATTTCTTATACGATGCATCGTACTAGTGAAGCAGCGAGTTATGCCGTTGTACGGGAAACGCACCCCTGGAGTATTCTACTGTGCTTGTGGGCACATCACTTCCAAGGACCATTCTGGAGGACCATGTGAACCTAATAGTTCAAACATTGTACCCTGAAGGTGGTGCCTTGTATCAGCACGATAAAGCACTAATACACATAGCAAAACATGTGACAGAATGGTTAGTTGAACATGAAAGTGAAGTTGAACATCTCCCATGGCCTACACAGACGCCAGACCTGAATATTATTGAGCCACGTTGGGGTGTTTTAGAGGAGCAAGACAGAAAACGTTTTCCTCCACCAGCTTCACATTGTGACCTGACCACTGTTCTGCAAGAGGAATGGCTCAAAATCCTTCTGGCCACTGCGAAGGACTTCCATCTGTCATTCCCAAGATGAATTGATGCTGTATTGGCTGCAAAAAAGGAGGCCCTACACCATACTAATAAATTATAGTCTAAAACCAGGTGTTTGTTTCATTGGCCAACCCCTGTGTGTATATATATATATAGTCATCCTGTGCAGTTAGGGAATACCAGATTCAGAGACAGAGAGAGTTAGTTCAACCCAAACAGGTATTCATTGACAGAGATGATATGCACAGTTAAGCATGCGAGTAATGAAGCAGACAGTATAATGAGCAGATGAATACTGACTAACAGGTTCTCTTTCCTTTTTACCAGGGTAATGGGGGGGACTGGTGGTGACTGGAGCGTGAAGAGTCGAGAGAGCACACAACTCTTGGCGGAGTAGGGTGAGTAGACGGGTAAGTGTAATGTTCCAAACATTAGCTTATAGGAGTTCGCTACAGTATCACAAGGAGATTTCACTGGTAAGTAGTGCAGGTAAGAATGCCGTATTGGAGACCGGACAAAGAGTGACTGTGAGGTGTGTGCTTTTATTCAGGTGCTGATGAGGGGCAGGGGAAGGTGAGGGATGCTGGGAAATATAGTTTCTGAATGGATGACTGGACTGGTGAAGATGGGAAGGTGGAGAGCATACGTGACGGCGCCTACGTGGAAGTTTACCACAGCCCACTATAATGTAGTGGGGTTTCTTTTTGTGTATATTATTAGTTATCCTTATTAGTATATTGTTATTAACATATGGTATTTAATTGCACATGTATTTATACATTTTAGATGTATAATTTAGACATCCAGACATTTAGCGCTCACTCAAAGTGAATCTTTTAAAAACACTAATAGCACCGTTAAATTTAGCAAATATCAAAATGATCAAAAAATATCCATTGTCATGCTGTATATATGACTTGTGGCAATAAAAACGATTAGTTTTTAGTCTTATTTTGAACGTTTTACATGATGGAATAGTATTTTTCTATTGGCTTTTTATCGATTATGCATCCCTATATTTTATCCACTATGTTAGTAAAGGTATTTTGTATCAAAAACAGTTGTAATTTAGTTTATCATAACCTTTTTTAACCCTTCCTATGACCTGTAGAATTTATCAGGCTATATTTCATCGCTGATGACGGGCAGAAACCTTGTATCTCCACAAACGCTACTTTTCAAGAAATGGAAAAAAAAATATGATTAAACACTGCATTGTCAAAGCTGATATTGTGGCTTTATATATACTGTAGTCAGACACTTACCTGTGTCATTATATTATTAACATATTATCAAAATCAAGCTCAAATGGAGTTTGACCAGCGAATTTCGGACCTGTTTGTTTTGTCCGTCATTAGATCGGCCGGATCTGAGGCAGCAAGTGCATCGCATTACATTTTCATCAACTTCCAGGTTATAAGTTTACTGTAGCTATGCGATCAGACAGTTTTTTCCGTATTCTAGTATTTTCGCCAAAATCTCAAGTTATTAAAGACAAAGTGCTTCACACAAGCTATTTAGTATTGGCTAAGACTCTATGACAAATGCTAGACTAAGGCATTCTTCTCCGTTCCTCATATACATAAAACATTAGTCTTTATATTATATTGTTTCTTAAGTAAAGAAAATGCTACTTGTTTAAACAAACAGTTCTTTATTATTCACTCTTGCACCACAAACAAGAAGAGACAGTCTAAACTGCGTGCGGCAGTTCGTTCACGATATGGCTTGTGGAGTTGTGAGGTTTGACTGACAATTTGAGGAGCCAATGGAGTTAAGAGGTTTAGTCAAAAGCTCTTTTTAACACTTTTCATTGGTTACGTTTTTGCAAGACCCAGAGAAACTTGTGAAGGCTGACCAATAGTAATGATTCATGAAAATAAATAAAAACGATGAAATATGGAGATGCGAGGTTTCTGCCCAGCAGCGGCGCTTTGCTAGCCTGGCTCCGCCCTCCTACGTACTTCCAGTCAATTTTCATTTCCCTCCATTACTACGTCTGGGCTCGCGGTATATTCTTGGGTTTTCTCCGATCAGATTTTTACCGGTCCAATCAGCGAACAGAGTGAGTGGCTGAGAACGATGATGTTGAGGTCGTGCGCTAGTTTGAGTCGTCGTACGTAACGAGACTCACGACCAAACGTTAGCGATTGGTTATGGCAGATCCAGAGTGGCTCTGGGCAGATCCAATAGTTTTAAACAATAGTTTCCAATAGTTTTCGGTGGAGCCAGGCTATGCTTTGGATGAGACGTTAAACCAAGGTTCTGACTCTCTGTGGTCATTAAAAAATCCCAGGATGTCCTTCAAAAAAGAGTAGGGGTGTAACCCCGGCATCCTGACCAAATTTGCCCCTTGGCCTCTGTCCATCATGGCCTCCTAATTATCCTCATATACTGATTGGCTTCATCACTGACTCCTCTCCACCAGTAAGCTGGTGTGTGGTGGGCGTTCTGGCCACCACACTATGGCCACCATCGCATCATCCAAGTGGATATTATATAAATGTAACAAATTATTATTATTATTATTATTATTATTATAAACTTCAACAGAGTACCCGCCTTCAAGGAAGTTAGCGCTTGTCAATGGAGAATGGCCAGACTCTCTGTACAAATGTAATGTACGAGAGTCTGGTAGGACCAGGCTAACGGTTTGCTTCTGTACCTTTAAGAATCTTACATTTTCTCTATTACTGTATGTTTGGTTAACTATATTGTTCACACTGTTGCAGAGTACTAGTGATGATGAGTAATAGGTGGTCATCATAACTTAATGTATTCATTGTTATCTCATTGGTCCCATAACAACTTTTTTTTTCTTACTCTATGGTGAAAATATAACGCTCTTTTTGCAATGAAAATCCAGTCAACAGTCACCTCGCCATGGACCCTCACCTCCAGATGGGGCTGAATATGGGGTCTTTCTCAGAACCACAGCATCACTGCCTCTTCAAACAACCACCTCACATGGTTTTACTTTCAGCCGTGCTATTGCTTTATGATAGGGAAAATAATCATAATATCCTGAGACCGCACTGTAAAATGAAAAGGACTGGTTCTCTCATTGGTCAGAGCCTTTAGTGTGATTAATCCATGTGTGTTTGAAGGGAATGGTTTGGCATGAAATATAGAGGCGAACTATTCTCGGCTAGTCTATTTATCTTTATGCTTGTAATTAGAAAACAAACTCATATATATATATAGGTCTAGTTGATCAATGAGCACATTCATTATGAGAAATTGGTTTGTTTCTGTTTCATGTTCTCTCTGTCTCATTCTGTATTTCTCTGTTTTATAGAAGATGGAGAGAGAGAGAGATGAGAGGTTTGTCAGACCGTGGCTCGGTGTGCATGAACGGACAGGACTGTGTTTTTGTAGGCCGCTGATATAGTCATCTGCTTCCAATGTAGAGAAGAGCAGAGGGAGCCATCCATCGCTGGGCACGTGGACTCAACCTTGTTAGTCTCTCTTTTCTTTTCACAGACACTCACACACAAAGTAAGACATAGGCGAATACATGGAAACTTGTCCATGAGAATAAGCTGGAATCCCGTGATGGGTCTTTCATGCCTTCGGATGGACAGGGTCTCTGAGGAGGGAACCTACACATAATGAGATTTACAGAGTTTAAATCGTTGATAAAACACAGGCTGAAGTCTCCATGTATATGCATTAGCTTGACAAACGCTTGTGGACACGATTGTGTAGCTCTTCTTGTAGTGTATAGCGCTATAGTAGTAAGGCTGAGTTTGTGGGTTCTCACGAAACATGCAATCTAATGTGTAAGATAAAATCACTGCACTGTTTGGTTGAATGCGGCCAATGTCTGTAAAAGAAACGTGGCCTAACTCCTCTTTCAAATTACAGGCGCGCACACTCGCACAGTCTAAAGATGTCAAAAGTATGCAGTTAAAGAGCTATTTCTACCTGACCTGACCCTAAACAAATACTTCTGCTGGTTCATGTTCATTCAGTGTATAAAAATATGAAATGTTTTAAACATTTATGTGATATCATTATCAGATCTAGCTCAATGCCCCAAGATTTTTTATATTGTATACACATTATTTAATAATATTATTCTATTATTTAATTAACCCTGAGCTAACGTGAACTAACAATGAACAGTTGTGTTTTTATTAACTAACTTTAACAAAGGTTAATATACTGTCACAAAGGTTAATATATAGGCCTACTGTAACAAATGTATTGCTCATTGTTACTTGTGTTACTGTTTTTTCTTTCTTTCCATGTGCTCATCCGGGCTGCATTTATTTGATCAAAAATACAGAAAAAACAGTAATGTTTTCTATTGTCATATATTTTCAATTGATTGCTGTGATGGCAAATCTGAATTTTTAGCAGCCATTATTCCAGTCTTTAGTGTCACATGATCCTTCAGAAATAATTGTGTGCTCAAGAAATGTTTATTATTATCAATGTTGAAAACAGATGTTCTACTCTTTTTTTTTTTTTTTGTGCAAACCACGATACATTTTTAAATACATTTTTGTATTGCATGTACATTTTTGGCACATTCATGAACAGAAAGTTCAAAAGAACTAGAAATCTGAACATTTCGTTCCCCATGATGAAAACAGTTAGTATAATAATAACTTTAATACTACTAACTATAATACTAATATTATTATTTTTATGTAAAAATGCAGAATGTTTTTTTTTCCAATGGTTAGGTCCAGGGGATAGATTATAAAGTTTTTTACAGTATACAATTATTATGTCTATGGAGTATGGGGTAACACTTTATTTTACAGTGTCCATATGTTACATGTACTTAGCATATAATAACAGTTAATTATGCATAATTACATGCAACTAACCCTCAACCAAACCCTAATCCTACCCTAACCCTAGTAAGTACATGTAGTTGCTTAATATTAGTCAGTACTTAAATATAGAATTAAACTGTAACACGGACACCTTAAAATAAAGTGTAACCGAGTATGAAGAGTTTTGTAACCCCAAATCCCAACATGTGTATAATAATAAATGAAAGATAAAATAATATATTTTTATACTTTTTATATACATATAAAAACAATGTGAAAAACATTTTTAACCCTTAAACGCATACCTCGGGTCTTCATAGTGACCCTGGACGTCATACCCTCCTCCTCATTCATTTTTTTAAAGTTAGACATTCTTAACGTTCCTCAATAAATTCATTATAAACAATATAACAAGAAAACATAATAAAATTATAAAAGAATGCCTGTTTTCCCATTCGTTTTTTGTAAAAATTGTAGGCCCATACGGTGGCTAACAACCCAAGGTGTGTAAAGGTGTAAGTAGGCCTATATTTATTCTGCTCAACAAAAACTGAATCTTTGACGACTGAATAAGTGCAATTCACCTTTATTCCACAGGGTGGCGATGTCTGATACACAATGAAGAAGTGACGTTCCACTCAGTTACCGCAGGCAGAAAACAAAAGAATAGGAAATATCATCAGCAAAACTTGAAATGGCCATAGACAGTAGCCTATATAAGAGGAAATGGCTCAGCGATTTACTGCAGAGCAAGTAGGCCTATACTGAACACAATTAAAATATTAGTGTCACTGTCACTTGATGGTGGATCTGGTGAAGAAGCTGTCAGCGATCAAAATATTGAATTTGTAGATGTTGCAAATGATAGTTTTGAGAATATGTTTGAGATTATGAATATGAGCCAGATGCTGAATGTACTGGGAAATTAGCTCTGATGAGGACAGTGATGATGGCATAACTATAAAACATCTCAAACTGAACACTTACAAGCTCCAAAAGGTAACAAAATATGCTTGATTTTATATACTTCTTTAATTGTTACTGTTATATCAGGAGAATTTTATATTATTGCGACAGGTAGATCCATACATGTTAGATGCAAATTGGCTAATGATTGGCCAAACAGTCATGCATTTAAGGGTTAAACTTTATCGCATGACTTTGGTTAAAGGAGACATATTGTGCCCCTTGTCAAGATTTAATATAAATTTATGGTGTTCCAGAATGTGTCTGTGAAAATTCAGCTTTTTTTTGTGTGTGTCCCTTTAAATGCAAAAGAGCTGCCGCTCCCCATTCAGAAGAGGGCTGATCCTTACACGAGCTTCTGACACTCCGGCAATAACAAAACACGCGAATAATCTCACTCATCCAAAATCTCAGAAATAACCTGTAGCCGAGTGAAGCCTTACGTTACGGAGAGACTCAGGAAGAGGTTGCAACTTTTAGACTGCACCTGGACGTTTCTGAATGGTTAGTGGATACATTAATGTATTGTGGAGTTATTTCATTTAATCGACTTGCATGTACCGTCATGTTTAACTTTTACACAAGTTGACAGTTCCCTGAGGTCTATAAGACAGCTGTGAAATGTTTTGGTCAAACAGTGTTCTGTGCTCTCGTGCAGCCAACGACAGAACAGTTTGTATGCTTTGCTCGAACTTTTGCCATTGACTTAGAATTGGTTACACTGTTGTCGCTTGCGAAAACCAAATGGTGGCGCCGAGGGTGGAAACGTGCAGATTAAGGGGCGGTAATATTATAATAATCCCCTTATTTTTTGACATGCTTGCAGAGAAAGTCTTACCGAAACAAAGTTACTGATTTGTCACTTTTCACATTTTCTGGGTTGGTAGATGAACCGGGGACCCGATTATAGCACTCAAACATAGAAAAGGTCAGATTTTCATGATATGTCCCCTTTAAAGTCGACATGAAATCAAAATTGACCCTATTTACTTTGTTAGTGCACATTAGTCTTGTGGTGAACAATTAATCCGTGCAAGTTAATACACAGAAAAAAATGTGTTTGCCGTGGTAATCTTTAATCAAAATCTGAAAAGTTACTTCCGGTCTGGAATGTCGTTCCTTTTCTGATGACAGTTTGACCAAGGGGATAATCCATCCGCCGGAAACTGAAGCTTCCCCAGGCGCCGCCATTGATTAGCGGACCCCCACCGGCTGTTAGCATTCCATTGACTCCCATTCATTTTGGCGTCACTTTGACAGCGAATAACTTTACATCTGAGGCGTTTAAAGACTCCATTTGTCCATTGTTTATTTCTAAAGAAACACGAAAATGTATAAAAGGCTCCATTACCTTGTATCTTACGTTATGGCCCCATAGAAGCAGTTTTTGTAAAAATAAGCTAACGATTGCGTCATAACCGTGTGACTGTCGCACAGTCGAGTAATTCAGATTTCTCTCGGCACAGCTACTAGAAGACTTACAACTGTCAGACAGGTTGCTCACGTCACATCTACGTCGTCAAGCTCAGTTTGAGCCTGCGCAGTTTGCTCAGCCATCAGGAAGTGAGTGCTTCTAAATTGACTTCACTTTTCTCCGTTGAAACATATGGGGTCACTGTGTCCAGTTTATATACTGCCTTTGACGGCTTGGGTTGAAAACACTTAACCACTCCCCTCAATGGAGAGGAGGAGCGCTAAAGTAAACCCCTGCCCTCTGTTCAATATTCCATCTCATGGGCTTCTTCCTTGACTTTATTGTACTTTATGCCTCCACGTCCCCCCCGATTGCTTGTGAGCTTCCCCGCCTGTCTTTACGGTAATTTCTCGACTGTGCGACAGAGAGTCACGTGGTTATGATGCAATCGTTAGCCTATTTTTACAAAAATATAACGTAAGATGCCATAACGTAAGATACAAGGTAATGGAGCCTTTTATACATTGTTGTGTTTCTTTAGAAATAAACAATGGACAAATGGAGTCTTTAAACGCCTCAGATGTAAAGTTGTTCGCTGTCAAAGTGACGGCAAAATGAATGGGAGTCAATGGAATGCTAACAGCAGGTGATGGCTTGCTAGCCAATGGCGGCGCCCGGGGTCAGCTTCACTTTCCGGGTGCTGGATTACCCCCTTGGCTTGGTCTCAACACTGGAGAAAAGTCGTTTGCAACTTCCGGTTCATGCGGATTTGAATATTTCTTGAATATGACTGCATATTTCTGATATTGGAGGCGTGGCTTAGTGGTTTGTTGTGTGTATACATATGGAGAGTTCAAATCGCGTTTAGCGAGACCCCCATAATTTCCTGTCCTCTCTCCTCTAAATAAAAAATTGTGTTTATAATAACATTTAATGGCGTAGATTCGCCAGAAAGTTAGATATGTAAGGATCGAGCACTGAATGATGGCCGTGGACTTCGTTGCTCAACACACACATCCGTAGACTCCTCATTTACCAATCACCTTTAACAAGGGTTATTGTGAAAAGCCATAAAGAATATGTACATTTATTTCTATGCTTTTCTGTGTTGGTGACATCATCTAAGGTTAAGAGAGCAGCATGCCGTTTGGAGGAGAAGCGTGGAGGGAGATTGAAACGTGTGGTCTTCGCTGCACTTCTCCTTTAACAAGCTCAAACTGGACTCAAGGGGGGGAACGTAAACCATCACGTCTGGATCTGGCACAGAGCAAAGAGTGATATCAAAGAGCAAGGCAAGTGCAAGGGTTCTTTCTCGCTCTCTGTCAGAATACCTCGGCCATATGAGTCACATTAGAGTAATTGAGGAGCAATGGGCCCAGGCGTGAGGTGATCTCTCTCTCTCTCTTTCTTTGTTCACTGTCCCACACACTCAACCATCCCACCTTTGTCTAAGTCTGGAAGTTTAACTTTCAAGACATGGTATTTGATGTTTTTACCCATTCTTTTTCTTCATTCTCCTCTTGAAAAAGTCATAATTTTCCCTCAGCCTCGTCTGAATTTTCATTTCCTTAAAAAAAAAAGAAGCTTTGCTTCTTTTGTTCGTTCTTTTCTCCCCCTTGGGACACCACAAAGTGGTTTGAACACAGAGATCAATTAGCTCCTTTTAAGTGAGATCAAAGCAACGTGGCCCCATGTCCAGGCATGAGGGCCAATTAAACCTGACCAGAAGGATGCCGGTCCCCATGGACCAATCACCACTGGACACATGCTACGGATTTAGCAATATGCTATAAAAACGCCACAAATTTGTATACTTATCATTTGATACAATGAATAGTGTTATTTTAAAGGCCAGCAACACAAAACTTCTCAATACCTATTAAAGGAGTCATAGTTGATATATCTTTTTTTTTTTTTTTATGTAATAAAAAAAATGTAAAGGGCAAAATATTATTCTTATGTTATTTAATAATATATTTTAGATGTGGATGAAAATTATGGTTCACTTTATTTTAATGTGTCCTTGTTACAGTGTAATGATACATTTAATACTGATTAATATTAATGAACTACATGTACTATATGGTTAGGATTAGGGTTGGTTTAGGGTTATTTGCATGTAATTATGCATAATTTATAGTTATTATTAAAGTAAGCCGTGTTGGGTGTAATGCTTAAGTAATGAATTAATGTAATTTAATTACTTTTCCCTGGGAAAGTAAAGTAAGGGATTAATCTTAATGTTTCTGTAATTGAATTACAGTCACTTCTGATGTAATTGCATTAAATATTGTACGGACTATTGAACAATTCTGTATAAAAGAATAGTGAGTTTTAACAAAAAAATTTAACATCTAATGTTAAAATGTGTGTTTTTTTATGTAATCTCCTTTTAAATACGTTGGTCCGTTTAAGAATAATTTATGCAATTTTATACTGTTTATTTAAAAGAAATAAAAGAGCAGTTTCATGTTTATCCTTATATTGTCCAACTGGTCGAGGTTGATATGGGATTTAGAGAGTAATTAGTAACTAAATGTACCTAAATTTAGACTATTGAATTGAAATTGACCTGAAATTCAATTCAAATAACGTTATTATATTAATATATTATGTAATATTCTATTATAATAGTTTAGCTCTTTTGGAATGAAAACTTAGGGTAACAGAGGTTATATATTATTATATTATTTCACGTAAACACTCTGGTTATATAATGGAATTATGATAGCCGATACGAGGCAATAAAAGAGAGAAACAAAGTGTCAGGACAGGAGTGAGGGAGCGTGAGAGTGGAGTCGGAAGAGGAAACATCGAGTCTCAGTCCACAGACAGGTGCAGTGACCCTATCCACCTCTGGAGGTGCCACTTGCATTTTATGGGACATTTATGGTAGACCAGCGCTTTTTACCATGGCCACCTGGATGCAATAAGAGCGCAGCTCCTGAGCCTGCTTGTAGGAAACTCTCAGAGGCTCCCGGGGGAGGCAGGCCCTGTTAAGATGTTTATGATTCAGAAAAGTGGTCCAGGGGGAAAACACTGACAACTACAGAGAGGGATTTTGTTAGAGGGAGCTTGTTTTCTTGTTACTCCCAACACTCCCCCAGAGAGCTGTTTTCCCTCCTCTTCCCCTGACTAAATCCCACACGGAGAACAGGACTGATTTAGATGTTTTTTAAACCGTGCTTAATTATGTTTGGTTGATGGTTCAAGCTGATTTGATGACCGGTCAGTGGGGTTTTAGGTTTAATTTCGCATACGGGAATCATATTTGTGAGATCTAGTTCAAGAAATGAATCGGCTAAATGCCATTAAAAGTTTGTAAATGAAAGTGCAGCGGGGTCAACCCCCTTGTGTCCAGATCCAGGTGGGGGTGCTCTAATAACTTCATTAGTATTGACATACTTCCTGTTCATTGATATATAGTTCTGTGGTCAGACCTTGTAGCTTAAATCATAAATTTAATGGCAAAGACAATTATTATCTTTTAAATTGCATAATAATTTTGCACTGAAATGAACCAAACATCTATACATATAAGACATATTTTTTCTCTTTATTCTTTTACATATTTGAATATATATATATATATATATATAATGTATACAACGTTTTAAGTTAGTTGTGATTAATCGTTTTGACAGTGTGTGTGTGTGTGTGTGTGTGTGTGTGTGTGTGTGTGTGTGTGTGTGTGTGTGTGTGTGTGTGTGTGTGTGTGTGTGTGTGTGTGTGTGTGTGTGTGTGTGTGTGTGTGTGTGTGTGTGTGGTGTGTGTGTGTGTGTGTGTGTGTGAAGTGTGGGCTATATGTGTCTGTGTGTGTATATCCAGTACACACAAAACATATATATTATATAAATAGTATATATATACACACATATATATTTTTTAAACAAACTTTTATGTTAGATTTGATTAATCGCGATAAATCGATTTGACAGCACTAATAATAATACATACATATTAATGCTGTCAAATCGATTAATATATATATATATAGCTGTCTAATTAACTATTTGAAATAGCTCTGTCAGAATCAAGGACATAGGGTAACCAAAGTTATATATTTTATCTATACAGTACATATTATATTATATTATTGTATATATATATATATACACTGTATAGACATAGTGCTGTCAAATCGCTTAATATATATATATATATATATATATATATATATAATATATATGTTTGTGTGTATATGTAATATATAGATAATATAGATAACTTCAGTTACCCAAAGTCTTGATTCTGACTGAGCTACACTATTTCAAATAGTTAATTAGACAGCCGGGTAACTACATAAGACTGAGAACTTCACAGCTCTAATGCCGCAGGTCTGTTCTTTTCTAGGCTGTAACCCATCTTCCACGCTGACCTTTGATGAGGAGACCACAGCAATAAATCCTGGGCAGAATCCACTCACACCTTCATGTTTCAGCCCGGGTAACTACATTTGACCATTCAGAGGGTTCAAAACTGCAGGCTCTAATAGCCGAGCAGATGGACCAGTAAATGATGGCCAAGACACGGCTACAAATCTGAAGAGTTTAAGTGCTCATGAGATGAAACATAGCTCGCTGGAAAGGCTTTTTTCTACCCTTACACTTCTGATGTGAAGTGAAATTTGGACTATTATTTGCTTTTATGCTTGTATTATGTTTTCCACATACATACAAACAACATTCATATTACATTAGGAAGTCTTAGAGGCCTTTTCATCTTGGCATTCATTTTTTTGATTTCAGCTGAATTCAAATGTGTTTTCTGTAACATTTTTGGGGTTACAACATAAAACAGAGATCAACAGCTCCACTCCAGGTCATACTTTATCCGTGATCTTAAACACACGGGGAAAAGGTTCAGTGTTTGGACCCGTTTCAGTGCTCTTCTCTCGTGGGATGCATTGGAGACCCCGGGTCAGCACATGCAGGGAGCATTGAACGTGTTGATCGAGATGAGGGGGGTGCTGGATAGATTCGAAACGCTAGCTTTTGACAGACGCTGCACAGATCTTCATCTCCAGATCCAGCCAGCTGAGGAACATCTGGAGGGATCCCCACTCAGACGCAGACCTTGAGAGATGTGTTCTGAGTTGCATTTATAGCACGGCAATGGCGAATGCGATCTATGAATTTGTTACAATTACATATTAATAATAGTGCTGTCAAATCGATGAATCGCATCTAACATAAAAGTTTGTAAATATATAATATATGTATATATATATATATATATATATATATATATATTATATATATTAGGGCTGTCAAAAGATTAATCGTGATTAATCGCATCCAAAATAAAAGTGGTGTGTTTGCATAATATATGTGTGTGTACTGTGTATAATTATTATGTATAAATACACACACAATCATGTATATATTTAATAAATATTTGCATTTATATACTGTATATACATTTATATAATTTATATTATATATAAATATAACACATTTTTCTTAAATATATACATGATTGTGTGTGTTTATATATATATATATATATAAACAATTATACACAGTACACACACATATATTATGTAAACACAAACTTTTATTTTGGATGCGATTAATCTTTTGACAGCCCTAATATATATATATATATATATATATATATATATATATATATATATATGTGTGTGATTCATTGTGATTAATCGATTTGACAGCACTTAATAATATTATTTGTTGTTGTTGTTATTATTATTATTATTAGAAGAAGAAGAAGAAGAAATACTATTTTGTATGTCCTTAGGTATGACATTCAGTATTACATCTAAAACTGTTTTAAACAGCATTTTGCTATTTTTTTTTTTTAATTGGGAAACACTTTATTTTAAGTTGACGTAGTTACACGTTACTACGTGTATACTTACTATTGTAATAACAGTAAAATTATGCATAATTACAAGTAATTATGAAACCCTAAACCAAACTCTAACTGTAACATATGGTAAGTACACTATAGTTAATTAACTATAACTAAAAAGTAACTACGGTATAAATCACCTTAAAATAAAGCGTAACCAAATTGTTATTCATATAAATTTAATAACCTCATGTTCATTGACAGACTACATGCACTGTATAAAAAAAGTTGCTGCCTTAAATTTTTAAGTGCTATCAACTTGGATGTTTTAAGTCATTTAAACTTAAATTACATTAAACTGACTTAAAAATTAGTCACATCTTGTACAGTATAACTTATTAAAAAAAGCTGAAAATGGCTTAACTTATCTTGATGAGTTGATTTTTTTTTTAAACATATGCTGTCATAACTTATGGATCATATAATTTTTCACAGTGTGGAATATTAGTATTTCTAAAAATGAATTTGTCACACCACAAGACCAAAATCTAAAATTAGCTATTGGCAACAACAACAACAAAAATCGCACCATCCACGGTATCTAAAGTAAGATAATAATAAGATATACCCACATTAGTATGGTTCATTGACATGCGTCAACTATCTTTATTAATATATTATTATTATTATCTGTGTGAGAGTTGTAACTATAGGTTGAAAATAAAAAGAAAGAGACCAAAGGGCTGTCATTCATCAAAGCACCTGAAATCTCCACTTGAAGTCTTGATGTGAACCATTAAGCCATTACCTTGATCCCCACGTTCCCCCTTTAATCTTCACGGCACAGTTGCTTTGCCATAATTACAAACCAGTGACAAATTTTCAGACATCAGCTCCCCTTAGTGTGGCGACTCTAAATCTATTTAGAACATCTCAACTTTCAGGCCGCAAGACTGCGTACACGCGTTTCATTTCAAGAGCTCTGACTGAAGTTATTTCCTCCCACAAAAGAGAAACAGGGGATGTATGTTGTAAATGGCACGCATCCTAAAATCAGACTCGGAGCCGCCACTGAGCCTGCTTTGCCATGGGATGAATAAATCAGTCTGGAGAAGAAACCGAATGAACAAGACAACCATCTGCTGAAAAGCATCGTAAATCTCTTCTGGTTTTGGGAACGTTACCATCCCTTCAGTTGCTCTATAAAGAGTTGCAGGCCTCACAAAAATCTTCACCCTCTTTTCCATAACAGTATTGCAAATGCTAATAGATGAATTGTGTTATTATCATGATTCGGAGGGGCATTACCATTGCCTCTCTGTCATATCAAAGCTGCTAGTATCTCTTTTTAGCATTAAAAGGATACAAATTTGCCCAAATCTGCAAGCGTTTTCATGTGACATTTTCCAGATTCAATGGAGAAATCAAACACATCTTCTCTCAACACAGTGCCTTTGTTACCTAAAAATAGTCTGTTTCATCTTAAGCTAACTTTGATCTGCTTCAGATCCTGACCTTTGATAAGAGGACTCTGGATGAAGTGAAATCCGTTTGGCTCAAACATTTTCCTTTAAAAACGTAATAGTTTTTACCTTGTTTCTTTGGGCACTTTTAGAATGTTCATCAACGTTTAAAGGCACAGTCAATTGTGGACGGTTGGAATGGACATAATGTGATGATAACTATCTAAAGTTCTTGTAAAAAGTGGCTGCCAATTAACTCTTGCTTAGTCCTCTTTTCAATAGAGACTAGTCAGTTTAGATTTATTTGAGATTATTATTAATCTTGTTTTACCATAGCATGTCAATTTGACCAGAGAAGAAGCTCTGTCCCATTGTCTCTATCCTAACTTTAAAGTAACTAATATGTTACTTATAATATTTATTTATATTTCATATCTATCTATCTATCTATCTATCTATCTATCTATCTATCTATCTATCTATCTATCTATCTATCTATCTATCTATCTATCTATCTATCTATCTATCTATCTATCTATCTATCTATATATCTATCTATCTAGGCTATCTACAGTATATATCTTATCTATATTTTTCATATTACAAACAATTGGTCTTCAAAAATGGCATGGCTTAAGAAAGTAGCCAGAATGTCTCATCTGTGAACATGTTTTTTTTTCCCTAAATACAAAAAATGTTGTTACCTATCTGTTGTTTTCTGTTTAGAACATAGAATGGGACTATTTCCACTGGTGCACACTGATTATGCAAAAAAAAAAAAAAAAAAAACCTTGCAAAATCAGATGTAGACATCCACGTGACTGTGTGGCGGTAACTATACCTAATTAAATATGTTTAGTGCAGTGCAGTAATTAATAAATCTGACCTAGACGGCTCAAAAATATGTTTGTTTCATCATAAGTCAAGTAAAAAGTCTATTGGCCACTGGAGGGCGACATTGACCCTCTTTATAACACAAAAAATGTAGACACCAAGTCTATCAGGGGTAAACGGTACTGAACTGCTCTCGGTGCTGAAGAAATAAGAACTACAGTATTCAAGACATTCATATGTGTTTAATGCAAATTAGTAGTTAATGTAAATTAAAAACTTGAAATATATAAAAAATATATTAGGCCTAATAAAAGTTTTATGACGAGTCATGACAAGTAGCCTACGTTATAAGCTAAATTATCAGTTAATCACAACACGCACGTGTTACACTCGTTGTTATGTAAATTATTTGTTAATATTAGACCTATTTTATTTCATTATTTATTGTTCGCCTAAAATAATCTTACACAAAGAATGTGTGTGGTTGTACATTTATTATAACGAATAGGCCTATTTCTAGAAAAGAACTTTGTAAAGAAAAATGTATTACAGTTATTACAAGCTGCGCCGAATGCAATGGTATAGGCCTAATTCATTATTGTTCAATTATTAATTAGTATTTCATTCTTGTTTTCATTCTTGCTTTTGTTATGCATATTTTCAAATGAGTGAAAATAACTTAAAGCTGCCTTTTATCTCTGAAAAGTGAAATGGTTCATTATCGCAAACACTCGTTAAAAGATCAAAGTGGAACCAAACATGAAAGTTCACTGCCACGTACAATTTACTGTATGTCTGCTTCTCACTGCCATTAGCAGGGCTTGCTTTCTTTTTCAGGATGTGTTAAGATAAGCGAAGGATTAACCTGTATGCTCCAAACAGCTCTAAGATGTATCCGATACGAAACTCAAATTGTGTGTAGCATAAGGTAGGCTATATGTTTCTTGAAAATGTTCTTAATGTGCAGTAGCCTTATTATTATGCTACTATATTAACATATATGTGCAAATTGTGAGTCTTAAAGGGAAATATACTTAAAAAGAAAGAATAGGGAGATTAAAACTAAACATTTTTGTTTTAAATCTAATTTTCACTTTAAGACATAATTTGCTATTATTAATAGGCTATGTTAAAAGCGCAGAATCGGTTAATTACACAAAGTAATTGCGTAAAACTTACGTTTTTTTCTCTTCAAAATCAGCCTCTCTTTGTAAATTTCCTAAATTAAACGAATTAGTTTTTTTTATTGTTGTTGTTATTATTATTAATAATATTATTATTGATTATTTTCATCTCGTAAGTAAAGAACCCTGTCCAGAAGTAGTATTTATTTTTGTTTTTATTATGTTTTCTTTTGCAAATTCTTTTAAATGCATTTAGCTAAATTTGTCGATTGATGCTACAATAATAAATATATAAATCTATTTCGATGACGTTTCTTCGTTGCGATCAATAGCGAAGAATGCATCGTTAGATGGCAGTGATGCTCTCAGAGCGCGTCTCATCGCCTCAACTCTGAACACCGCTATCATTTCAAATCAGATCTAGATGACGTCTGAGGTGTTTCTAGCTTAAACAGACTCCAATACTTCACTTCATACTTCATTTGCAGAGTCATAATTGACACTAGCTTTGTGCACATTCCTATACAGAGTACTATATATTATTATTATTATTATTATTAGGGCTATTATTATTGTTGGTGCTGATGTCGGAATTTTGTTATATTGTTGTCGTTGCTTTTGATTTTTTTAGCATCAGGGACATGTATTAGGCTATTTATTGAAAAACGTTCTATATGATTCATATTAATAGGCTATAACAAGTTTGAGCAAATTTAACCATGTTAATATTAAACTTCAATATATCGCATTATAGGCTTTAGGGAAAATCTCCCCTCAACGAAATTATTGGGATAATTTCGGCTATCTAAATTTTATTTTATTTATTTTGAAATGGAAGCACTACACTTAACAAAATCCTTCGTTTGTATTTTATAATTTCGTTTCTTGAGCGTAATTTTTTTTTTTTTTTTTTTTTAATCTGTCAGAAGCCTACATTGGTTGGATGGATACATTGCGAGCTTTTTACGCAATAATCAAACCCTGATATGTTTCTTAATTGTCCTGTGATAAATGATTTCATATAGGCATATTTACAAGTAATACATATTATATTGAATAATATTAGGCTATATAATAGCTAAATAATAAATATTTGTATTGCCGCTGTACATATTTTAGCCAAAGATACAGTAGCTAGGCTACTATAGGAAACTGCAATAACATTAATTTTTTCTTTTCTTTTTTTCCATTATTTCAATCTTTTCGTTTCTTTATAAACAAGCAGTTTAAGTCCTCCTAATGCATGTTGCGTTGTTCTTACCTTGTGGTCGAATTATCCGCGGTGTTTAACTAAAACAGAGTAGCAAAGCTTGCAAACCTTTATTGAGTTTAGATTGGCTTTTTCACCCTCTCTCTAGTCTCACTCACTGCGGTGCACGTGCCACACACCTGCTGCTCAGAGAGAGAGGGAGGGGTGTCTGAAAGAAAACAATTAAAGAGAGTTTCTCAAGCAACATTGCATAAATCACATGTATTTGCGTTTCTTACTTTGGGCCTCCTTGTCAAAATTCTTTCGAGAGCAAAGTTCAGAATCCATCTCGTGCGCCCACTAAAACCCTTTCAACTTTTGTGGGCACAACATTTGGGCCTTTGCGCCACCAGTGACGGAAGTCGAGCGACTTTTAAGGGACTCGAAACATGTAAGGCGTTCGCTCTGATTGCCTTTCATGCTTGTCCAATGAGATCCGTCTTTATGAAACACTTCGTAAACCAGAGTTCCAAACAAAAAGGCCAAGTCCCTAAAACACACAAGTCACGCCACCAACACATTGCTGACGGCCTTGGACACAGTTCATTCCTCTCTGCGGCAATTACTTTCTTCATGGCACATCCCTGCTGGAGAAAGAAAACATCTTAACCAAGCCTAAGCTAGTTTCCTGGACTTAGCTGGTTCGCAAGCTGATTTTTAACAGACATGTCTTGTGTTTAAACTGTGATGCAAGAGAAGGTATTTGTGAATTTCCAGTATCTCAAGAGCGTCAAACATGTTATGCAATCTCTATATTAATTGCTCCAAATCCAGATATCTTTATACAATCGTCTATCTAATAATACGTTTGGTTTTCTCAACGTTTTCTCAGCAATCTGTCTGTCATTAGGCCTAGCCGTTTCTCTGCAGATCATTATTGAAACGCAAGGGGGAGCCTTTCACAAATCTTGTTTAGGCACAAAAACGACCCTCGGGCTCTAGTTTCATTACAAAGGATGTTCAGTGAACCTCAATCAAGGTAAATGATGCATCGATCTTTTCTAATGGTGGTGAGTCACAAGGTTTTTTTTTTAACATTAAATTTGGAAACAGTAAAAACGTTCTTTTTTATTATTTAATTTAAAATGCACTCAGGTAAACTGAGTTAAAGAGGGAGTTGAAGCACCTTAAATAACTAGCGTGCGCATCTCTTCTTAACCGTGATTTATTTATTTATTTTTGCTCCACATGCGTAGTAGCATCTTCTTTGATCGTGTAAAACTATGCATGTGTGGAGCAAAAAATATTTAGTAAAAAGTGATGCGCACGCACCTTATTTAAGGTGTTTCAACTGTCCCTCTGTTCCAACTCGGTTATTTGGAAATAGACCTAGGCTATATCTGCAAGGATGCAGCATAAACCACACGTGAACATTTTCTAATTTCCTGCGACCGAATAGCAAATGATTTTATTCTGAAACGTGAAATGGTGGATAATAGATGTTAAATAAAGATGTTTTGCAGGTCATGTGATCTCATTATGGCAGCAACCATGACAGGCGACCTGCCCGATGTAAAATAATGAAATCTTCCACTTTATAATTTGAAACACATTTTCAGAAAAAAAAAATCGTTTATTTGGTTGTTTTTTTTTATACAGTAGCTAGCCTACATATTTAACAACACCATTAAAGAAAAGTAGCCTGTTTTTTGTTTTGTTATTATAATAACAAAAAATAATAATAATATGATCAATAAGTTATGACAACATATGGTTTTACATTGCTTCAACGCATCAAAATAAATTAAGCAATTGTCAACCTTTTTAAATGTTATTGAACTCGTTTTTAAAGTCAGTCGAATTTATAGGCCGAATTTAAGTTGAAATGACTTAAACATCCAAGTTGATTGTACTTAAAAAAAAATAAGACAGCAATTTTTTTTTTTTTTTACATTGATAGCTATCATTGTTGTTTGTTATTATTATATATTTTTTTATTTTAAGCTTTAAATATGTCACCAGTATCCAGTTGTTGTTGGTGTACGGTCCACCTAATGACTGTCTATCATTGTTTCCCTGTAATCTCAGGCCACAATTTATAATTGTTGCCAGCTCGTCCTTTGACTCTCCTCCTGTCTTTAGATTGATTAAATATTTGATCGGTGATCAATAGCCTTGCTGATCATCACGCGGCATGCTGGAGTGTATTGGAGAAAGTACTAAAAATACATTATCAGTTGAGTTCGACCGAGAATAAACCGTTTAGAGGACTGTAATGAACTGGCCGCCGTGGCCTATGGTTTTCTGAGTGTCAACTGAAGACATTTATTTGTAAAGGTGTTGGGCTGGTGGGGGTTAAGCTACTCTATAATGAGGGGTCGTCATAGGTATCTCACTTGGCGACTGCTTGAAGTCTCCTAAATGGCTCGGAGGTAGTACGGAATCCCGGGAGTGAGGCGGGGTAACAGGGGGAGCGTGACGAATTATGTAGCGCGAGGAGTTAAGCGCGTGCATTCCTCCCTCTCAGTGTATATGATGTTTGGAAAAGAGCGTGTTAACTCCCATGCTTGAGTAGCCTACATGACTTGAGGCGTTGGAGGAAAGTCGTTGTTTTTAGATGTATTAAAAAACTGACGTTTGACTGGCCAAATCCTATTAGCCTATTATGATATATGCAATGAGCTAAATCAATTTTTTTGAACATTTTAACAGAGGCTTTCTATAGCCTACTTAGAGTGTTTTTTTTTTTTTTTTTTTCATAAATAGAGGGAGAACGAGAACTTGACTATGTAGTTAATCTCAGCAACAACTGAGGACACGTGCAATTAATAAAGACCTGAAGATGAAAGGCGCAACCATTAGTGGGTCTCAACCAAAATATCAAGCACTGGGATCCTAACAATTGCTCTCAATAGGTGTTCAATGTATATCATTGGTAGTCATGGCTATCGTTAGTCTGTCTCAAACATTTGTGAAACATTAGGCTGCCATAAATACAGCTGATTTATTGTTTTCCCTCATGATCAAAACGGTGAGCAAAACATTTTTTTCTTTACAATACCGCTATAAATTATGCTGTGCAAAATTTAGTTAAACGATTCTTCGTTGTTTTTAATAAGAACGAAACGTCTTAATGGTTAGAGTTACTGGAATTTACTCCCCTCAATAAACTGCCAGGGTAACAGAATAATCAAATCACAAAGAAGCTACACATTTTAATAAATGTATAAAAGATTCATCACTTATCTGTTGCATCATTTGATTTGTTCAGATGCGTCCTCTTTTGATTGGTTTATTGGTTTTGGATGAGAATAGATCTATCCAAAGCGGTCCCGCCGGAACAAAACAAACAAAGCGCACTAAATAAAATTAGCTCGATTTTTATCTTTTCTGTTTAATCGGTAGTATTATTACTCTGTCCCAGACATCCAATAGGACGGCATTTTATTTCATCTGACTCTGTCATCCGCTGTCTGTGGTTATCGGCCCTGATCTCCAGGTGCATCGTGGACGAGGGTCAGAAGGTTCGAGGCTGCATAATGGACACAAAAGCACAAAGCACGCGGACGGGGCAGGCGTGATGCTCCGCTACCTGATATCAAAGCCAGCAGCCTCTGCATGAGAGGAGAGGGGAAAACCAAAGAGCTCTATTTACGACAACAACAATAACAGTAACATTTTACATTACAATACGCATGTTACAAATTTGCCGTTATTGTGATTAATTACAAAAGAAATAACGCGTAGGCTAATTGCAAACAGAGCCACAGATTACAAATGACTTGTTTTCTTCTGTATTCATCGTAATCACATTGGAGCATAAACATTGCGATGCAAAGTGCGGGATACTTCTGCTACTAAAAAAAAAAAAAACAAAGAATAAAAATAACAGTTAGCCTATTATTGATGTTGTTTTGTTATAGATCAAATACATGCTTTTTTGTTCTGTTTTATTTTTTGCGTCGTAATTTCGTTAAATACGCAAATCATATATTTAAAAAGTAAAAAAAGGCGCGACTGTTATTTGTATTCTCGCTTTAAAAATATATATATATACATAGCCTATATAGTCTGTGGGGCATCAACATCCATATGTGAAGTTATAAATACATGAATATACATAAAATTGTTTAAACATACATATATTGACTTAGTAGCTCTCTCTTTCTTTCTTTTTTATCACTTCAGAAATGGATGTTGTCGATTCCCCACAGATGTAGAAATGTTGCATTTTGAGCCCTCGACATTTTTTTAGGTAATACATTTATAGACAGAACAGTCGCGCGCATTTCACAAATTTCTTTTTTTCTTTCTTTCTTTCTTTCTTTCTTTCTTTCTTTCTTTCTTTCTTTCTTTCTTTCTTTCTTTCTTTCTTTCTTTCTTTCTTTCTTTCTTTCTTTCTTTCTTTCCTTTAGGCAAAGCTTTAGTTTGAATTAGACTGTGTTTTCAAACTCGTTTGTTTTCACCACAATTTTCGTAACGTTGTTTACCATCCTTGTGCGCCTCTAGTTTGTGAGGCAATGCGATTTGGAAGGCGGAACGCATTTAGTTCCACTCGGCAGAGTGCACGAACACTGGCGCACCAATAGCATCCCTATGTCAGTCAATAGTCTGCAAAGTGACGCGACCAAAAGGGGAGGGTGCTTTCTCTCAAGCCTATCTCAGTTTTGAGATTTCTCAAGCTGCAGGGAGCCGAATGGCGCACTAATTTAAGAGTTAACGTTTAGACATCTCCTTTATATTTTCGTGGATTTGTACTAATTTCCTGAAAAGTTTTGCGGGTCGACACGACTTGTGCACGGTGTAGGAAAGGGAGGATCTTCCCTTGCAGCTCGTGATAGCGCACTGCCGGGATACAAACTTTGCGTTTCGTGCAGAAAACGTCTAGACTGACTCGGCCGGTAATTAACAGGTGATTTAGTGCGTGTTTTAAGTTTTATAGTTATGTGTTGTTGTGCTTCTGTACCAAGGTTTGATCAAGAGCATATAGTAATCTTGCAAGTGGCAATTGCAATGAAAAGTTTTCTTGAACTGGCCATCTTAGATTGAGATTTCTGTGATATCAACTGATGTTGTGTGCTGTAGTTTGGGGATTTAAAGCGTGGACAACTCTGACAAATGTGTTGTTATGGATATTACAACAGGTCCCGAGTCACTAGGACGGAGTTTCCTTGCAGGTAACAGTGGGAATATTTAAAGATGTTGGACGGTATAAAAATCGAAGACCATCCGCTGCGGTCGGGACAGGCTACACTTGGAGTTATGCTGGGTAAGTGATTCAGTGTCTTCGGTATATATTCAGAGAATACGAAAAGATAATTTCTCAGAATTGTATAATGCTTTTTTAAATCAAGATGTTGAAGAGAACTACAGCTGGAACTGTGGCAGTCGAGCTATGCAAGCGGCTGGGATGCATCCTCCTCATGTGTCATGCTTTTTACCGGCCGGCCGCATATCTGTCCAATTATCAAAGTTATTTCCCAGATAAAATAACCCCATGTACACAACTGATATATAACATCCATTTCTCTTACATTTTATGCGCAACGTAATGCATTTATTTCCATGCTTCAAAATTGCCATGGTTCATGGTTCAAAATTTATGGTAACGGCTACTTAAGCTATTTCTCATTCTCACACCTAGAATATATTCTTATAACTGCTTCATTTAAACTACAAATTTAACGTCTACATTCTAGTGAATAAATAAAAAGCTTATGTTAAAAAATAAAAACAGGCCTAAATAAATTTAAATAAAACACACACACACAGCGCGCACGCACGCACGCAAGCAGACAGACAGACTGACAAGCAACAACTATAAACCTGCTACATAATTCTATAGTCTTTTTTTCTTCCAAATGTTTTTGTAGGTAGGCTATTTACACAAAAAGTACTAATAATATGTTATCAATTATTGTGCATTACATTGGCTATATTCGTGGCAATCATGTTAGACCTATACTTTTTATATTTAGTTTTGGCTGAAAGTTGCGTTATTTTAATTCCGAGCGTATATAATAATGATTATTAATAATTATAATAATACTAATAAATCCCATCGTACACACAGTATGGTGATAAATATTCACACACCATTTGTTTTATTTTGTTTCTTTCACCGTGTCATATTACTTAATATGGCAATCTTTACGAAAATATTTCATAGCCACTTATTCAGTAGCCCATTTATGAATCCTTATTTGAAAAATTCAGATGCAGTCAGTGTGTTATTAAAATGATGCTTGTGCCCTCCAGGGACGGAGTGCCATCACCAGGCGGTGTGTGAGGGGTGCCAGCGGCCGATATCTGACCGCTTTCTGATGCGCGTCAACGAGTCTTCATGGCACGAGGAGTGTTTGCAATGCGCCGTGTGTCAACAACCGCTCACCACCAGCTGCTACTTCCGGGAGAGGAAACTTTACTGCAAACATGACTACCAACAGTAAGGGCATGGATTTTTTTTTTTTTTTTTTGGTGTAACACGCGCACAGGTTCATTACTTTAGTTTTTTATTCAACTGTGATCAAGCAAAGACATTACACAATTTTCGTTTTTACGCACGAGCTACTTTCTGTTCGTAAAGTTGGACTGTATGGTGGAGTTGGTGGTATGATTTTGTTGAACTTGTCAACGTCTTAAAATGGTGTTAGTTTTACAATTGAGGCACCAAGTGTAGCTACTATGGAGCAGTGAAGATTAGTCCTTATATTTTTATACATTTAAGATATAGCTAGTTATAGATAAGATTTCCAACGTATTTCCTACGTTGTCTTGTTCTTTTTTTCTTCTTCTTATTTCTAAACTGAGATCGGCTACGTCACTCCTGTGATTTTGAAGGAACTTTTGGGCTGTGATATTTTGCAACGCAATAGTAATGAAAATTAAGCGATTTCATTTAAAGTGGTCGTTTCTCCGTTTATTTCGATTAATCCAGGCCGACATAATTATTTGATCACCTGTCGTTCACACAGTAGCCTAGGTTTATTTAACGCAGATTGATGTTGATGGTCACCACAGAATATTAATGGAGGCCTATTTTAATTGTAGGCTAGGCTACCTTTATTTACATGCCAATGGTAAATCGCCAGAAAATATTTAGGCCTAAATTAGACATTCCGCGTTATATATTTCTGGAAAATATATATTCTTTAATTTCTTGTCCCAGATAATAAGTACGCACTATTGTTTTTCCTACTTATTTTTTATTTATTCATTCATCAAATGTTTCCATTAATTTATTGAGGTAATGTATCATGGTTGTTAGGCCTAGTAGCCTATTATATGTATTAATTGCATTATTTATATATATATATATATATATATATATATATATATATATATATATAAGCCTATATATAGTATTATTAGGCTATTGTTGTTGTTGTTGTTGTGCACTCGTGGTCGTTTCTATTGTTCTATTAGCTACAGAACGCCTTTGAACCATGGCTCCCTTCATGAATGTAAAAAAAAAAAAAAAAACAAAAAACTATATAGTCTAACATCTCGTGTGCACCCATTACATTCTGCTCGAATCTTAATCTTTTCTATAAAACGATGAAGGCCTGGTCATGGTATGGGATAGTTTGATCTTCACCCGGTCCTGAAGCTGTGTGGACCGACCGCAGGGCGCCTTATGTTGCATGTTGACTTCTTCCCGTGTTTCTCTCTACAGTGATAACTGGGAGGTCCCTATAGGACACCAAGCAACAATTAAAAGGCCATATCTACCGCCTGACTTTAATAGTCGCCGATTTTTCCAGCTTGACCGTGAAGAGTTAGTGTTAACAAAATTAATTTCATAGCTCTGGTCTTATATTCCATTACCCTGGAGACGGCAGCTAGCGCGAGACATGCCAAAAATGGGAAAGAGGTTTTCTGAGAAGGCCTAGGCTACCTATTATCTACATAGAATGACTGTTTAGATTTAGCCTATAGGCTGCTTGTCTTGAGTTCTCTCCTTTTTAAATTATTTCTTTTTGTAATCTTAACTCTGTTATGATGTCTAAGACTGGATGTCAATCAGACGTTAGGTTAGTGTAAATTATATTTTCCTGTCTGATCTCTTTTTGCTCGCATTACAAAACCTGCCTTTCATAAACAGCAGATTCGTTCCAGCATATTCACCTGCAATGGATGTCCTTTCACTCGCGTGCTACACAGGTAGCTTGCAGTAATATTTGTTTATTTATTTCTCAATGACGGGCCACTTAGTAGATGTAATTGGCACCTTTTTGACTTTTATGACGTTCATTTAGGTTGTACTTGTCAACCCCGCAAAGCGCCCGTGGCTCCAAGTTGAAGTCTTTGGCCGTTTGTGGTGGAACTCCGCCTAATGACATGCATCAATTGATTCATGCCCTATAATCATTAGAACCGTAAATCACGACATTGGGCAAACGTTCATATTCACACCTCTCTGTCAGCTATTTACAGCACGAGCTTACCGGCGGGAATTTATAGCTTGTTTTGGCGCGGAAATTTCACCTCGCTGTAGCTCAAGAGTAACTTGGAATAACAGTCTTTCGTTAATAGAGGATTAGCTTTGGAATTACGATCTGCATATAATGTTCTTTAAATGGATCAACAGACCTTTGCGTTAGTGCCGATTAAATACAAAGGTTATGGAAATATAATTGTGTTTTCAAGCTATTAGTGGGAATTTTCGTTACTGTATTGTAAATTAATCGGAATTCATTTGAATTGCAACGCCACTAGTCTACAATAGATAGCCTACAGCCTGCACTATTTTTTTTACATTTCTTTCTTCTTCTTTTTTTGCTGGCTTGCTCAAAGGAGACAGGAAAATAAATATTAAATAACCTCAATAGACTATTATTAATTCTCTAAATTAGACTATAATACAGACTATTAAATATCTAATAAAAAAAAACATTTACAAAGTTTGGAATCTTTTATCTTTTGTTATCAGAACATGAACTTTTAAAATCAGAAAAGCTGTCAGAACTGTTTCAATTAAGCTAAATGTAATTATAATTACGTTTTATATTAATGTTGTTTAAAATACATGTAGGCTATAGGCAGAAGTTGTTTTCGGCAAAGATTGTGTGGCTGTATAACTCGTGAATTGAATTATTCTCAAATAGACATGTCTGTACCACATGCAAGGCTTTCTGTGCACTCAGTGTGTGTGCAAGATATGACATAACAGTGCAATATCACAGTGTTATTTAACAGTATACTGCATTATTTGAATGCTGAGTGTTTGAATGTTCACCTTTGGCCCATGTCAGTGGAACCTGGCTCGAGTCTGTTGTTAGTCTTGGTCCAGGGATAATTTGCTCGAAGTAGGAAGTTGTGGACGATCCCCTGGTGTGCTGATAGTTCTATTTTAGCACCGTGGGGGCGTCCTCCTGCGATGTGTTGTTTTTTAATTAGCTCTGCTTTGCGAGCGGGATGCCATATTCCCGCTGACATGAGTGGATTTTGGTCCTGGCAGTGTGTTTTCTACATGACTGGAGCCGTATACACCCTCCCAATACACCCTGCCATCGTGTTTTTACCCAGAATGCCTTTACTCTCCCATATTATCATTGTTTCGAATGATTTGAATGATTTGTAATGTTCTTGAATACTTGCTTCGTTCGTTGTATAAATATAAAAATGAAAGCTGCTTTAATGAAAGTGTGAGAAAAGGTAGTTTAGAGAAGCGAGGACGCCAGGTCCTAATCCTGCAGCGTTCAGGGGTTTTTTGCTTGCAGTGTTGAAGGCCCTCGTATAGCGCCCTGCTCTGGGATGAGGCCGAGCCTGAGCCAGCCTGTTCCTCTGCAAGGAAGTATTAGGTTTTGTGTCAACATTAGCCCAGCCTCTCCTGGCAGCATTAGAATGATGCAATCATCTGTCATCTCGTGACTTGTGCCACACACACCCCCCACCACCAGACGTTTAACGCTTTGACCTAACGGGATGTTATTCTGGTGTAGAGGGGATCGTTAGATGGCTGGGTTTTGCTTTTAAATTCATTCATGGAATAGATTATTTAGTTTTCTCTATACAGGTCTCTTCTCTTTTAGATGTGTTAGTAAATGTCCTTGACATGTAACTCCACAGCTGTGATAGTATTTAACCATAGAAACTGTGTGTGCTATGTCTATATGTTTAATGTGCCAGCCAGAGACAACTTTAAAGGATATTTATTTTGCTATTATAAATACAGTACATGCAGAAACTTATATTTCTTGGGGCATTCTTTGCATTATGAATGTGATATTATGAAAATGTCGTCACGCACACTCGTTTTAATTGATTTCAACTGACATTGAAACACTGATGTTTTGTTGACACACTTAAGGATTTTTCAAAGCTTGACTACGATTTTTAAAACTTGTATCTTTACCTAAACAGAATTATTAATCCATTTGATCAAATGATTAATTAGGTAAATACTTGAACTTATATATTAATGTTTATATTTCTATATTTACATACATATTCAAATTATATTGTATATACATTTGCCTTATTATTTATATAATAAATAATTGCTATAAGCTACATTTTTGATGGATGTTACCATAATGAGGATATATTATTAAAAAACTAAATTAAATATTTGACAATAATTGGTAACACTTTACAATAATGTCCGTTAGTTAACACATTAGTTAGCAGGAGCTAATAATGAACTGCACTTATACAGCATTTAGTAATATTTGTTAATGTTAATTTCAACATTTACTAATACTTCATTAAAATCTCTAACATGAACAAACAATCAACAGCTTTATTTTTATTAACTAACGTTAACCAAGATGAATAAATACTGTAACAAATGTATTGCTCGTTTAGTTCATGTTAGCTTAACTAATGTTATAATGAACCTTACTGTAAGTGTTACCCAATAATTTATTAACACATTTCTAATTTCCAATTTTAAACATTGGTGCATTATCCCGAATTGGATAATCAATCTGAAGGGTGTAATTTTTTTTATCTCCACTATAACATCACCAAACACAATTGCAGAAATAATGTCAGGAACACTCCCTTTGTCAACCATTGTTTGGACAAACAGATAAAGCTGTTTCTAAATGCCATTTTAAGATGTGGTTGGGATGCTGAGCCACAGTGTTTTTTTCATGGGAATAAACGGATATCATCCATTACGCAAATAAAAATTCTAAGAAGCCAAAATCATGACACATTTCCATAATTTCTCTTCTTAATGCTCGCTATTTTACAGTGTTCTCAACATAGTGCTGAAGCTCAGTGTCTCCACAGTGTTATTCCTACAAACAGGCTTTTCACAGGTACACGCTAGAAAACACTCGCACTGGGGTGGCAAGTGGTGCCACGGGGCATCACTATATCTACACCTAACACATTACCTATACATGAAGACATAACACACGTGGGTTTGTCTCAAAACAAGGATCTTGAGTTCGTGAAATAACCTACATCATTAAAATAAAGCTGGATTTTCATTCATGAATTCAAAACCAGCAGCGACATAATCCAGTGATATAACAATTATTGGTGTCTTTCAAAGTCTCCGCATCCTCCAAAATAATCCTGGACTATTAAGTTGTCTTGCGAGAGTGTTTCAACTGTCTTGTCATAGACAAGAAGATTTAAGCTTGGCGCATGTCTTCGATGCGAGTTATGAGGATGATAATCAAATCTCATCTTGGACTTTCAGACTCTGTCTCTCCTTCTCTTTCTCTTTTTTCATATCCTAATGAGATTAGCCTCCCAACAGCCATAGTACTAGCTGATTTGAATGACAGGTCTGCTCCGCTATCCAAGGCTATCTTACTAAGCTCTTTGCCGCATTGTCTTGAATGGAGGGACTGACGGAAGCTGTGTGCCCTAATCCTCTTATTTGTGTCAGAGGGAGAAAAGAGGGAAGAATGAGGTGGAATGGGACAGTGCTTTGGAATGGGACCACTGCCACTTCCTCCCTCTGAGCCCTCTCTCACAGCCAAGTGAGCATGAGAGGGATCTTATGGGGCTCAGACTCGCAGACAGGCACAGTCACACATGCATTAAGCAGTTTGCTCCCTCCATTTAACCCTTGTTCGGAATGCATTTTCATAAAGTACAAAGCTCTTGATGGTCTATAAATAGAACAGATCCCAGTAGCATTTCAGCACAAATTGAAGAATTCTGGCAGGTGTTCATGTACCAAGGGATACTCCACCAAAAATGGAAAATTCGGTCATTTACTTGCCCTCTCGTGGATACAAACATGTCACGTTCTTTCTTCTGTGGAACACAAAAGACTCTCAATGTTCTTTGAAGAACTTTGTTTGGACTCTAACATTCTACAAAACATCTTCTTTTGTGTTCCACAGACTAAAGAAAGTCATACAGTTTTGGAACGACATGAGGGTGAGTAAATGATGACAGATTTTTCCATTTTGGGTGATTTATCCCTTTAAATGTCAAAACTCGCCTCACCATGTATGGGCCCCATATCAGGGTGTTTTAGGGGTCATTTGAAAGAATGACTTCTGCTGGTTCTTGCTGGATGCTTTGTGGTCTTTTGCGCCCGCTCAGTTTTCCTTCACGTGGAATAAGCTTTCTCCGGGTCGGACCCTCCTGGAGCTAGTGGTAATCGGTCTTCAGCTGGAGCTCCCACAGTTCTTTATTTACTCATTTAACTAGTTGGAAGTCTGTTAGACTGCAGATCAGATGCTCTGAAACGATCTGATTACCTCAACCAGCCAATTACCTTCCTCCTCGCGACCACAGTTCTAAAGCCAGATTGCGATATTTCTTCATTTTCGTTACAAAGGGAAAGAGAAGAGTAGCAGTTAGAACGATCTTGAATGCTGTCACACCACCAAGGTACTTGGACAGACTTTTCAGGAAAATTAAACTGAAATATTGGAAGCGTTACTCTGGCTAGCAATTGAATCCCTACAGCACTACTGATGTTTGAAGGTGAACGTGACAGTTTGCGTTTTGGTTGGCTAAAAATGTTTTGTGTGGTTGAAACATTAAACATTATTGATGGAATCATAAGGTTTTCTTTTTGATCAAACAATGGTTTTGAGCAGAAGTGTACAATTGTTCTACAAGCAGAACAACTTTACAGTTGAATTAAGTTTATACACACTGGAAAAAAGGTTGAAGGGTTGATTAAATATTTAAGTACAACCAACTTTGATTTTTAAGTTCCAACTTAAATTACATTAAACTGACACTAAACTTTCCCCAGCAATTGAACAAAAGAACAACAATGATCTTATCTATCTACACTATATAAACTACAAATAAAAAAACGTGTTGTTACCGTAAGCAGCTTTTTCTAACTGATTTGACCCTTAAAAATTACTTTCATTGGTATACTAAATTAATTTAGTTAATTGAGTCTATGAACTATATTTTTGTTTATGCATGAAGGACATTTTTAAATTATGTGACAGTGCCATTTGTTTGACATTTTTGTACCATTTTGCTGTGTAAGGCTACATTTAATTTCATAACTTCAAATTTATCAAGCTATTATCATGATTGGGTTTTTTCCCCATTAATATAAGCTATCTGAACTTTCATAATCACCGATCGCTCACTTATCACTGAAGATTTTAGAGAAGTCAGAATTGTTCTACAATGTCTAAACTGTTGTTCAGAAAGTTGGCTTGAAGTAAAAGAAATAAGCTGTGCATCAGAGAAGGAGTGTCATTGCTCAGTGTGTGTGAGTGTATCCGGGACGAAATCCTGAATCCCAAATGTAGCGGTCTAAATATTCCTAATCTCCCTCCCAGGGTTGTGGGGAAGCTGAAGTGGGAGACAGGTTAAAGTAAACTTGAAAAAACAGCGTTCCGACCAGCAAGACCTGTTTCCCCACCCACGGTCCTGATCTTCTGTTGCGATGGGGATCACTGCTGATCGGCCCATCGCAGACTGGACCAAGGAAAACAAACGTGAGCAGGAGATGGTGGGGATCGTATTTCCATACCTCCATGGGACCGCGAGCCCCCCCGCAAGCAGCTAAAATGATTTGTGCTGGAGGTCAAAAGACCCATGGCGGCTTCAAAAAGTGGAGAGTGGAAATATTTGGATGTTAGGCGGAGTCAATGAGAGGCACAGTGATAGAGAATGGAATGACAGGAAAAAGCAGGCAACTGGATTGCAGATGTTTCAAAATTTTAATAATCTTCTATCAGAAGATTCCGAGGAGTTAAACACACAGCCACAGCAATGTAAACACAATTAGTTTTAATTTCATACTCATTGGAATTAAAGTAATATTCTGGGTTCAGTGCAAGTTGAGATCGGTCGACAGCATTTGCGGAATTATGTTAAGATCTACAAAGCTGCTTGTCCTTCCTTTTCTTTAAAAAAAAAAAAGAAACGGGAGAAAATTCTTAGTGAGGCACTTGCCAAGGAAATTAAATAGGGCCAATGTTTAAACATTGTAAAAGCACTCTCTGTTTCAATAGTATAGCCAGAAAACCTTAATAATGCAAGACCAACTTCAAGATCAACTACAGCTCAAATGAAATACAAGACCTAGTATATAAACAGAACAATTTATGTAAAAACTTTTGTAAAATTATATGCTTTACATTTTTATTTTAAATACTGTGAGAATTGGCCCTATTCACTTGCATTGTAAAAAAATAGATTTTTTTTTTTTTTTTTCAGAAAACGCAAATAATTGTTGTGCCAATGAACATTATGCTGTCAATTGGTCTTAACTTGTATTGAACCAATTTTATTAGAAGCAGAACAGATTAAAAATAGTTTTCTTTTTTTAATTTTACAGTTTTGTTTTAGAGAAGGTTACAGCCGGGGAACGTTGTGATGTCATATGAAGGGCAGGTCTCTTCTTTCTTTTTTAATGCAGGGATGTAACCTTTGTGAGCCAAGAAAACAACCAAAAAAATCCTAAAAGTATGATACTGATCGTTTGTGCCTTTTTCCTCCTCACCCACCCTAACCCCCACCCCCCTCTCTCCGCTATCCTTCCATGTCTCTCCTGGCTGGATGCTAATATTTCTCTGAAAAGAGCCACAATACATCTTCCTGGGAATTTCCACGACTCGCAAGTGCAGCAAAATGATCCGCTAGTCTAAAAAAAGGTGGATGAGGGAATGAAATATTGAGAATTTCTGGAAATCGAATAAAGGAAAATGATTTATTCCACAGTGCCATTTTAATGAAGACTCATGTGTCTTTGTTTACTTACGAGCAAGACCGGAAAACCTATATTGTCTGATTAATATTGAGATATTACGTGTTCTTTGTTTTAGTGTCAAACAATGCTTTCTCTTTATTGTTTTACCTTGTGAATGCTGTTGTTTTGATAGTACACTTTTTTACCAGTCCCCCGATGCCCATCTTTTTTTGGCAGGATTCATAACCACAAACACAAACATGCTGTTCAGACATAATAGTGTTTTCGAAGAAACACTGAACCTTCGAATAGCTTATTCAGCAGTAAGGACTGGATGAGAAACATAGCTAAACTCAATTGAGTCACATATGGAAAATAGATAGACCTGACTTTCGCATTTTTTGCCTCTAAAAAGATTGGCTTTGGAGTCAAACATTTCTGTTATGGCCTCAAACATGTTCTCCATCTCAGACCAATCCATCTCTTCTCCTGGCTTCCCTGCTTCTGTTGTTTTTTCTCGGGAGTGAGTGAGTAAGTCCATTCCCCCCTCCCGAGGTGGGCGTCTGTCTGTTGTCAGGCGTGAGGAGCGGCCCCTGCCCCTGCAGTTAGCAGGGGGAAAGCGATCCTGACCCCCGGCCCAGAACATGAAACCAGAGCCGGTGTGTGGCGCTTGGTGCTCAGCTGGAGAGGCGGCAGAGCCCTGACCTCCAGCTCCACATCACACCGTGCGCCAGACTCTGTAGTGGTGGGACACGGTGCCAAACCACCTGAGGGCAAAGCCTGAACACCCCACGCACCCAAAAACATCTCCATCTGTGAGATGAACAGTCAGCTACAATCCAAACAATTTGCTGTCACATTCATCCTCGTTTGCTTAAGTACTCTTTACAAGAGTTAAAGGATTAAAATATAGTGTTATACATTAGGCTATATAATATCTAAAATAATACACATTCAAATATTTTGTGGAAAAAGGGCAGACTGTATTAAAATACAGAAACGAGAGGTCATTTTAAAGTGCATTCCTATTGGTTGTGAGGCTATGTGTTGGTGGATTTATTAGTATACAGAGGGTTTGGTATCTGTGACGAAATAAAGATTTAATGATTTCTTTCTCGAATATTATGTCGAGGGCATTCAATCCTTTGATAGTATTTAATACTCCAAAGTACTCCAAGAAGCATGTCCAATAACTCTACTGTACATCTTGAATGCTTTTTGTGCTCTGTTAGTGTTTTGATACTGTTTTGGTCGTTCAAGTTTCACATGCAGGTGTCAAACTTTCTAACGACCTTCTTCATCGCTGTCAAATGAGAGGATTTCCAGTGCTTTTGTAGATAAATATTCTACTCAATCCTGCACTCTTTTCTCTATAACTCACAATTGCACGTTTCTATCTCACAACTCTGAGATTGAGTTTCTGAGAGAATAAAGTCAGAAGTGTGTGATATCTCGGAATTCTGACTTCTTTTCTCAGAATTGCAAGTTTCTATCACGCAAATCTGACTTTATAACTCACAATTGCGAGTTTATATCATGCAATTCTCAGAAAAAAAGTCAGAATTGCGAGATAAAAGTCGCAATTATTCGTATTATTCAGTGGCGAATAAACAAGGTAAAACAAGGATTCAACCGAGGAAGTTGTTCAACAAATCCTGAAAATGGCTTGCTTAAAGGTGGGGTATGTGATTTGCAAAACGGCCGGCAGATTTTGAAAATACACAACTCAAATGGTCCTACCTTCTTTCCTTTGACTCCACCCATTCAAAGAACATGGACATGGATGGGGTGGGGTGGGGTGGTACGACCGATTGATTGACGCACTTACTGTCCAATGATTCTAGGTGGTCTTGGAAATGATTGGCTGGAGTTTTTCGAGTTCTGCCCGTTCCACAGATGATTAAATTGCTTAATTTTTATTTCAGTGCTTCTAACTCAGTGGCTGTAAGTGGGTTAGGAATAGGATTTTAAGTGATTTTGAAAAAATGGCCAAAAAAGAGAATTACATACCCCACCTTTAAAAGATTCTGCTTAAAAGATGGTCACAGTTTAAAAGATGGCCGCTGTTTAAAAGATGGTGCTGTAGGTGGTTGGCAACATCACATTTAGCATTTGATTCTGCTACAACAGGCAATTTTGAATTTAGTGCAGTGTCATGTGAATACGTCTTTTGGAAATGCTTTAGTGTGTGCCACTGAACCAACTTCTTATGATGCTGTTTTCTGTTCTGTTCTCCTATTTTGTCATTCATGATTAATTTGTATTTTAGCATTGTTTGTTCCCCTTCATTCTAATACATCCGAATAGACTTTTGGGTCACCACTTGAGGATGACTGATGCTCTCCCAACCAATGTACATTCTATTGGCAAAGCACAATCAAAGCAAGGTCAGTAATGTGTCATAGTTTTCAAAAAGAGAGCCCAGCAAATACATCGTCCGTAACGTGGACCCAGTGATGTAAGCGGAGAAGAACAAATGATCTGCTCTGAAGTGTTAAGTGCTTTAGTGTTATGATATCAAATGGAGCATGAAGGCTTGGACAGAGGTTTATGATTTCACTTCTGTATCCCTTTCATGGCTCTTTCCTGTCGTTATTTCCCAGTCTCAGAGCAGCTGTCTGTCACTCACACGTGGGCTGTATTTGCATATAGTTGCTGAGTTGTCTAATGCGACTACATAACGTCATGTGACGAACAAGAGTGGATTCAGTCACGGTGAACCAGTATATCTCAACTGGCTTTGCTTTGGGATGCAGATTTGTAGCGAAATTCTTTTTTGTACAAAATTGAACAAAAGCTTAAAGCCAGTCATTAAAATGTATCAATATTGAACTGCACAGGCCAAATTAAAATGATGGCTTTATCAAAATATTAGTTTGATTGCACATATATCCTATGGGGAAAGGTCCATCCTCTCATTTAAACCCTATTGTTCCATCATTACTATACAATGTACATGATTACATGGTTGGTTGCAGTTCTTTATTTACATTTAGCATTGGTTTGCCCGCAACAAATCTGCAACCTTATTTTTTTAAATACTCCCACAAGCCATATGATGCTCACACACAGACACACGCTCTGTAAAAAACCCCTCTCTGTGTCATTGTTTGCCTTTTTAACAAAGTGGCTGAGCCTGGTGGCGTATTTGCTCCGTGGTTTTCAAGTAGTTCTGATGTTTCTGTATCTGACAGGCTGCAGAGTTTTTTTTCCAGAGCTGACATTCGGTTTATTCGCAATGGAAGGGCAGCTGCTGTATCCTCTCAACATTTTGGCCTGATCCGCGGGTTACACGCTTGCAGGCACGCATACGCGCCGCACATCTGCATCCCACATGCTTAGATACACGCGTACACATGTTGTCGGATTTGAGACTATAATCAGATTAATTGGTTCATCTTTCCTTGGAAACCTAACATACATTTTACGTTAAAGCATTTTTTTACAAGAGCCATATCGATGTAACATTAACCAGAAGCCGTGCTCGGAGTGTGGGGTCAGAGGGAGACTTGAGGGCCCCTGACATGACATCCTAATGAAATAAAGACTGCAGAAAGAGAGCGAATGCAAGAGAACCGCTCAGAATTAGCTATTAAGAGAGAAGAATGATTCCTTTTCTCTGTACCGTGCTCACCAATTATACCCCTAAAAGTGTTTTCTACCTTTTTTGTTTTTAAAAATGTTAACTTTTACCTCAGATGTTATGTCTCCCCCATTTGAAAAAACATGAGTAAAAATCAGTCATGGCCCCACGAGGGAACCCGAACATTAGTTGAAGTATGTTTCTAATCCTTATTAACATTCTCCAAAGTCATGCATGAAATATGTTTTGTGCCACACTACGCACCATGTGTTTTTCTTTTGCTCCACAAGTATTTTTCAAACAGAGATCCACTACGCACACTGCTGTGCATTATTTTATTATAGGGTTGAAGCTCACCGCAGCCCTGCGAGTTTAAGAAAAGGAAAAACTGGCCTTGATTTTCCACCAAGTTTTTGCTCGCTACGTCCCAACGTTCCTTTTGGCTCGATTGTTATTCCGTAGTGATGCCATCAGCACAGGTAAAACATTAAGTTGTATTACTCTTCACAAACCATCTGTTGCTCCAACAGGCCTTGCATTACTCAAGCGCATTTTCACGATGCCGACCATTGGACCGTCCTCTGCTGTCTCTGCACTGAATCTGTATTTTTCTCTGTCAGGTTTTTAATGTCTCCCAAAAACTGTATCATTCTCCAGGGAGAGATCTATGATCAATCAAAAGGCTCAAACGTAATTATTTTTTGAGAACTCCAAGTATCTCCCACCCATGTGGGGTTTTTTTCCCCTCCGTGGGAGACATGCGAGCAGCTGCGAAGAAACTCTTTTGCCAGCCATCGGATGAACCTCAGTGGACATCCGTCAAGGATTATAAAAGAAGTCTTTCTGTTTTTCGTAATTGAAATGTTACGTCTTTCTGACCGGTGAGAGAAAGACAAACGAGCAGCTTGAGAGCCAAACAGGAAGACGTTTTGGCCTTTTGGCCCGAGTTCACGTAGTGTATCTGAAAAACACTTTTAGTTGTGCAGAATTTGAAGATGTGGTCTTTCAGTTCCACATCATATGTAATGAGCGGAGAGCTGCGAGGAAGAAAACCGGGAAAGAGAGGGAGAGAAATATGGTGAGTGGTTTCTGAAGGCAGCATTAACACAGGGTTCTGTAGTATTAAAAGAGATTTACACCCTAATGTTTTAAAGCAGTTTTCTTTAGCTCACTAGCTTCTCTTTTAAAGATATTTCAAGGAAGCTATAAAAGTGTACCGACAACTGGAGCAAAAGCCCTGACATAGCATCGGCCCCTCAAGCCATACTGCGTCTAAGACCCGACAACTCTTGGGGCCCTTGGGTTTGAGTTCAACCGCAGTTGTTGAAAGTCAAAGCAAGATAAATATGTATAGGCTTTCTCTAAGGTTTCATGTGACTTCGTTAGGATATGTTTTTGCTTGAGTTCAGCGAAGACTAGGATTGTATAACTTGTGATTGTGCACCTCATGATATCTGTTCTTCACGTTTTCTGCTGGAGGCCCATTTGTGACCCAAATGTAGCAGTGTTGTCTGTTTCCCATGCAGTTCTTTTGAAGCATGGGGTCTGCGTGGTCCAGAACGCCTCTGCTCTGTGTCAGATGTCATACTCCCCTCTGGGCTGACCAACAGGCTCTCTTTGCACCCTGATGTGCCCATAATATTTAACGGTGCTTTGGCAACCCCAAATGGAAACTCTTATTTGGCCTCTGCAATCAGTGTTCATTTCTGCTCCGGTTGAATCTGTATTTTTGTTTCCTTCGTTTTTATTTAATTAGTCATTTAACCCTGAGTCTTTCATATCTGTGATGACGAAGACATGGTAATGTGATGGAGAAAGTTAAGTCTTTTCAAAGGGGTGCTTGTAGGAGCAATAGCTTGTCCAGAGGTGTCTTTTGACGGTATATAAGTGGAAAGTCAAAGTATTTGCAGGGTTTATGTGTGTGTTTGAGGACCTCTAAACAGGTTAAATGGTATAGTTTTGCTTTCCAGTAGACATTTGGTGCACATGCACAACGGCAAGCCCAATTATAGTCCAATTAATGTGCATAGACAACCCTTCTAAAATTCGAGTAAATCACTTGCATATGCAACCAAATGTCAAAAATGTTATTATTTAGCCAATGGCTTGTCAATTGTATGATTACAGTCATCTGTAATTGAGTCAGAGGCAAAAAATAAGTTTCACCAAACACAGTTAAATGTGTCACCAAATACATGCACCCGGATAGCCGCATCTGACAGGACGTGGCGTAAATGCTGAATTGAGCTCTCTTTTACGTCTTCTTGCGCTTGAACAGACAATTTCACACAAAATTGTCCAAATGGCGAGTCTTGGCAGGTATTCTAGTAAACAGTCGGCTATGTCTTAAGTGAACGTAAACAGTTGAGAAAGAAAATGCATGTGTACAGTATCAGTATATTGGATCCGTGCATTGTCTTAAAGTGACAGCAGCCCAATATGCCCACTACTGCCTGTGTTTTTAATGTTATTCAAACAAAGACCTAACAGTAACAGTGTTATTTTTCATCTGATTACTTTATTCATTTCTGTACTAATCTACCTAATCTGTATCTAACTACTGTTAGATCTACATGGAAAACCTGAAAAGCACTGTTTATTTAATTTGCATCTTTGTTCTATTGTTTATGTGTGCTATTGCTTATGGTTTGGTTAGTTGTTACTTGACTTTAATAGTGTTCAAAATTTATATAATATTATATAATATTAGCATCCTTGCATTCCATCTAAAAAAGTCTGGAGAGTAAAATAAAAAGAATGGCGCCAATGGCGACTCGAGCTTCAGTGTGTCCATAGAGGGTTGATAGTTAATGCTAGAACCAACCTATTTATTCACCAAACATCATTTCAAACCTGTTTGTCTTTCTTACTTCTGTGACACACAAAAGAAGATATTTTGAAGAATATCTCAGTGTTTTTGTTCATACAAGTCAGTGGAGTCCAAAGTTGTTTTGAATCGTTTTGACTTTCATTATATAGACAAGAACAGTTGAAACATTCTTCGAAAAAATGTATTAATTTACAAAAGAAGTCTTTGTAAACACTGGAACTAATTTTTAACTCTAGATTATCATTCCACAGAGCAAAAGTGTAAAACAGATATCAACCGTCATGGGATTCGGGGTGTTTAAAGTCTCCCTGTATAGTGAAAATCATGCTTTTAATGTTGTTTATGTGTCTATGTGGTGTTTTTTAATATGCTTTAAGACAAACCATGTACAAATGCATAATTCAACACCATTGCTGAGTATTTTCTCTTTAAAAATGCAGTGAACCAAAGACGGTCGAAAAAAAGCGGTTTGAAATCGCCGGTGTTTCTGACGTCACAAACTACCTTGTAACCAATCAGGTAAACGTGTGATCGTCAACGAGTGGATCTCGAGCTGGTGCGAGGGAGTGGAGGCGGGGCTAATTAGCATATTCATATTCATTTTTTTCACGAAAAAAGCGTTTAAATGTGTAATTTTGGTGATCAAAGATAAGTTTTAAGGGATACAATTATTGACTACAGGGGGACTTTAAAGAACTTTTATGTGTTTCAAAAATGTCCTACGTGTGCAATTCCCCGATTACCTATAAATCAGTACCACGTCATTATTAGTCCTTGGTTCTTTAATGCTTATTTTGATTATATTCCAGGGTACTGTATGGTGGGTTGTGAACATCAGAGACTGATTTCTGCAAGGTGCACATTCTTTATCTCGGTTTTCGTGTCTAGGCTGTCCTCCTCGAGATGGACACTCGCCCTGTGGCGGCAAACCACCAGAGGCCCGTAGGTAATTGCACAAGTGGTTGATATTTCAAAGACCGCGCTCACTCGCTATACTCCAAATGCGTTTAGGTGCTAGACTGGGAGCGTGTAACCTATTCTTAAGATATTTCAGATAGAAAGAGATGTCATTTTCCAGTGGTTGCATGAGTGTAGATGTCCGTTTCATCCCCGAGATTTGTGATTCTGGCGACATCCATGCAGATGCATTGCATCAAATCCAGGATGCACTTAAAGTGTCCTTCGCACGTAGCAGTTTATGTGGAAGGTTCATAAGACCCGCAAGATCAAAGAAAAGCAGGGAAGAGCACCATAGAAGGGAACAGGAAAAATAAATAGAGAAGGGCATGGTTTTTCTTACTCTTTATTTTTTCATTGTCAACACTGTTAATCATGTTAGCATCGACTTTACGGCTCCTCCCACGGCGGGGCTCATGCTGTGGAGAGTTGCCCGTTATTTTAATTCGTTATTTTTATTGCCGTGAAGAAAAATAAAACTGAGAGAACGCAAAACAGACCTCTTAAACATAAGAACAATGGCAGTTAAAAATGAAACTTCACACCACAGACCTATATCCTATTTCTGCATATTTTTTTATTGTGCTGTAACAATTTCTTCTCTGAAAGGCCAGTGAGCGAATGAAGATCACACTTGACAGTTGCTTATTTCTTTCCTACGTTCACCATCATATTTGTTTATTTTTCAGGTTAGCTCTGCATGGAAACATTCATCAATCTGCTGTATAAATGATACGATGTGTGTCAGGCTGGTATTCGCAATAAATGCCAAAATCCTTTCATTTCCACTGAGCCTTAATTGACCTGATTGCTATGCAATCGTATAAATATCTGTTCTCAAACCATTATCATTATAAAAACACAGCTGTTTTTTTGTATCCCCATGGCATATTCCAACACATTTACCACTAGGCCAGTAAACCGATTCCCATCTGAAGCAAAAACATTGTTTTTTTGCTAGAAAGCATTTTTTTTTTTTTTTTTTTTATGGAAGGATCGGGCAAAACTACTAGGCATGATTCTCTGATTTATTAAGGCCACACAGACCTCAGAAATGTGTGGTAGGGAATCCTCAAGCACATTTCACCCCTATAATCAAAATTTATAAGCCAGTGGGGTCGCGAGCGATTTGTTTTGGCTGTCGGTTGGAGTGCGAACACGTGAATGAAGAGGCTGACGCCGACGGAAGGGGCGAATGGCCTCAGAAACCTCGGGTTCCTGTCTCGCACTTCATCCGTTTTACTCTCTCTGAGTTTTAATTGGGAGTTATTGCTGGTGAGATAAGTGTGTGGATAAGCTTGCTCTGATCTATGAGGTGCTTGGACATCGCCAGTGCCGTGCAGTAACAGAATGTGTTCGGGGTCTTGGGCGCGACCCTTACTCCACTCCCCTTGCCCTCTGAAGATGTCTCCTGATCTCTTGCACATTTATTAATTCCTCATCCCTTCTCTTATTTATTGAGCAGATTTGTGAAACTTTTGACACTTTCGTGCAATCAAGTGTTTACTGTTGTGTTTTTCGGGGTATCACTCATGCTAGTGATGGAACCACAGGAGCATTCCAGCCCTGGCCGTGTTAATGCTCAGCCTTAGGGGGGGTATTAAAGAATGTGGCGGCTTTGAAGCTATCGCCTCTTTCCCCTTGGTTTTCTCTCCCTTGCTTTTTCTGGTCTCGTTTCCCAGCTTTTCGTCTTGTCCTTCCTTCCTCCTCTTTTCTTCTCCCCCTCGTTATTTATAGCCATACCCATCCTTCACCTGTGAATAGATGGTGAGGATGATAGATTACTGGTTTTCAGGCGTGCATGACTGTTGTTTCACATGGATTAATGGGGCTAGGAGTGCTTTCCCTAAGCACAAAGAGACAAATTTGAGCATTAAATTAGACAACTCTTACATGCCAAAAGTGTTTGCTCATTGGACAATCGCCAGCTTGTTTCCAGAGCCTGTCAGAGTAAATCACCTTAGATTCACTGATGAACGCTAATCCTGTAAGCAAGCATAAGTATGCTAAGATCTAGACCCTGTTATATTCTCTTTTAGGCTAGAGTAAATCTTGATTTGAGCTGTATATTTTCAGTCTGCGGGGAATGCTTTGACGTTTCATGGATAGTTACAAAGACTTTTCTCTATCCCTTGGAGTTCACTGCAGAAGCTTAATGTTGGATGTAATTCACTCACGCCAACGTGAAGTCCTGATTATTTGTGACACGTGCAGTTGCAGATTGCTCATGTAACTATCAACACTCTTTTGAGAAGCCTGTGAAAGGGCTTTACGAGCACAGTTTTATTGTGCTGATGTATTGAAACAGGAAGTTGGGATGGGACATACCACTTTTGAAGGGCTTGTCCCTTTTTTAGCCTCAAAATAGCCTCACTTGTATATGTCAGTAGTTAACCATTATTTACTAATTGGCATTAGTGGGATGGACATTCACATGCAAACAATTTATTGGACACAAATTTGGAAACGTTGGTGAGTGCAAGATAAGTCACTAATATTTTTTGGTCTCTTCTCTTTTGGAAGAGAATTTATGTATATTATAATTAAATGTTTATATCTGCTAAAAGTTACATTTTCTAGGAGTAGTAGGGATGCACTGATGATAAAATTGGACAATAATGTAAGCGGAATTTTTTTTATTCATTTTTTAATTAATCATTTTAAATGCTAAGGACATTTATGCATCAATGCATTATAATTTACTGTGTAAAAAATGGACATTCATTTTGAGATTTTCTAAAGATTACACTTAACAGTTGTATTGATGTATTAGTGTTAAATATTAACGTTTAAAAGTGGGCATTGGTAATCTGTAAAAAAAAAAAAAAGATATCTTAAATAACCGATGATATCGACATATATCATACATCCCTATAGATGACCTCAACAGATATAAAATGCCTTACACATTAACTAATGTTTACAATTACAAAGTTAACAATTGTGACTTGACATCCTTCAGTAGTGCAAGTGCCTTTTAAAACTCACCCACTTCAATCCACTCAAGAATACACCGATTTACACATGGAAAGAAACACATACACAATTTCCTATTCAGAGCCTTTAAACACAGCTCACTGCACATTAATCATTAGACGGGTGTTGTGATCACTCTCTGGGACCTCGGGCCACGTTTAGCCACGTCTGTGCCTCAGGACCCCCGGGCTGACTCCCTCAGTGCCTGTACCTGTGCCTCGATTATTAGCTGTGGATCCAGAGAGTGTGGCTGCTGTCTCCTCCTCCCCCCTCGGGGAGAGCCATAGCTGGGCTGTGAGATGAAGTCGGGCAGGGGTGGTGGGGAAAGGAGTGCTGGCTGTGCTGTAATTACTCCATTGATATTCCTTCCACAATAATGCTGTCACTGCTCATTTGCATAAGTGCTTCTCCACTCTCGCGGGAGCAGATGAGCGCAGATAGAGGAGGAGAAACCTGGAGGAGTTTGGTTTTCAGTTCAGATTAACGGGTTCGGCTCAGGCCGTCATCTGTCCTGATGTATTCCCCTAGAAATATACAGAGATATAATGCTGTGGGCAGCAGTTGAATGCTAGGATGTTAGGAGAGGGACAGGAGATTGTCCCTCGAGTTGGAGCATCAGTGTCAGCATGCTGATATGATTATAACATATGCGAGGTGATGGTCTTCGAGTGGTCTGTCTTGGTGCAATGCAGCTGCCCTTGAATGTCAATTGAGATCACGTGGCTTCATGAAATTCGGATGTATTGGTTCCTCAACTAGAGTATGCAACCGTCTGTGTACTCTGTCGCTCTAATGCCACTCTATCATGAGCATAACAGCCCATAATGCAATAACATTTACACAATAATTCACCATGACAGTGTTAATAGATTATTTAGTCAAGCTATTCCGCATGAAAAATCTTACTTTGTGCGAGATGGCGAAATCGTTGGGGTTTCCAAAATGTACAACCACAAGCTAAACCTTAGGCTACCCATGTTGTATTTAGCAGTTCAAATGAAAGAAAGATGGAAAATAGTGGAATATTACACTAATATATATATCAACTATATATATATATATCATGTCACTATATATATATATATATATATATATATATATGTATATATCATGTCAGATGTCAAAATATTTAAGTTGCAAATAAAAATTATTGGAATATGTTTTACCAGAATATACTATTTTAGTCTTTCTTAAAAAAATTCACGGTTTTCTAAATGAGTCATACTAATGAATCATAATCGTAACTGTACAGAAATGTACTCAGGTGTATTATGTAAAAGATGTTGAAAGAACTTTACGATTTGGTTGTAACTGAGGCCAAATTTCGAGTGAGTTTGAGTGAACTCAGAGCAGTACTCTATTCAGCGAGTGAGAAAACCTGGAGTGGAGCTGAAACTGGAGTGATCACAGAACCCTTTGAGTGGGGAGGAAAATTTAAATCACTCCATTCCGCTCACACACTTTGAACCCAACCAGCTACTGCTGGTATGATCAAACGCATTCTCTCAAACGGTTACCAAATCTATTTGTTTAAACCTGAAAATAAGACCTTGTATGGCAGCCATCATAAACATCTGCATTGCCAAAATGGTTCCCGGTTTCTTTGACGGTGTGCATCCATCCAGTCTTGCCTGCACAGAGTGCATGCTGGGTAGATTTTGTGGATGTGTGCGCCCGTGACAGGTCCTCCATCTTGGTAGCGGGAGGTGTTCAGAGCCTTTATTTAATGTCACTGATCTTCGCCTCAGTGCTGGCGTGATGAGCATTGGTCATTGGCTGTTTCTCCTCTATTGCTTTTTCTGAGCAGGCTGAGGCCTCGGCTCTCTCCCCTTGGAGTCAGGCCCTCAGGCTCCACATCATTTATTGCTGTCAAGAGTCAGGGAAAGAAAAAAGACGGGGTGATGAGTTGAGAGTGCGAGAGATGGGGAGAGAGAGCGAGAAGGAGAGGCAAAAACAGGAGAGAGTAGCGATTCCAAGGGGGACGCACAGAAGCGAAACAACCGATTTAGTCAAATCTCAGCTGTTGAATATTTAATGGAGCCTGCAGTGTTTATTTAGTTAGCCTGTCGATTTT
>JARPMJ010006201.1:0-54902 GCA_033366665.1 Phoxinus dragarum
ATCTAGTCTCGAGGTCATGAATGCATGAACTAGCTTTTCTGCATCAGAAACTGATAGCATATTACGTAGCTTAGCAATGTTTCTAAGGTGGAAAAAGGCCGTTTTTGTAACATATGAAATATGATTTTTAAAAGACAGGTTGCAGTCTAGTATGACACCCAGGTCTTTTACTGTAGAGGATAAAGTAGCAGGACATCCTACTATGTTAAAGTTGTATTGTGAGAGGTTTTGTGGGCGGTTTTTTGAACCGATAAGTAGTACCTCTGTCTTGTCTGGATTTAATAGAAGAAAATTACACGTCATCAAATCTTTTATATCTTTACCACACTCTGTCAATTTTGATAATTTAGCGTTTTCATCCGACCGTGATGAAATATATATTTGAGTGTCATCAGCATAACAATGGAAACTAATTCCATGTTTTCTTATAATATTTCCAAGTGGCAGCATATATATTGAGAATTATGCAAGCAGCCATATCACCCTGTAACCCAAGACTGGTTTCCCCACTGAAGCTAAGCGGGGGCTGAGCCTGGTCAGTACCTGGATGGGAGACCTCCTGAGAAAACCAGGTTGCTGCTGGTAGAGGTGTTAGTGAGGCCAGCAGGGTGCGCTCACCCTGTGGTCTGTGCGGGTCCTAACGCCCCAGTGTAGTGACGGGGACACTATACTGACAAAGAGCGCCGTCCTTCGGATGAGACGTTAAACCGAGGTCTTGACTCTCTGTGGTCACTAAAAATCCCAGGATGTCTTTCGAAAGAGTAGGGGTGTAACCCCGGCATCCTGGCCAAATTTGCCCAGTGGCCTCTGTCCATCATGGCCTCCTAATCATCCCCATATACTGATTGGCTTCATCACTGTCTCCTCTACACCAGTAAGTCGGCGTGTGGTGGGCGTTCTGGCGCAATATGGTTGCCCGTCGCATCATCCAGGTGGATGCTGCACATTGGTGGTGGTTGAGGAGATTCCCCCCCTTCTATGTAAAGCGCTTTGAGTGTCCAGAAAGGCGCTATATAAATGTAATGAATTATTATTATTATTATTAGAATAATAGAGGGCCTAGCAGACAAAATAGTAGCGGTCAACACCAGTATAATTTTGTAGTTGATTCTAAGAGTATTGTGTGATCTATAGTATCGAACGCAGCACTAAGATCAAGTAAAACTAGTATTGAGATACAGCCTTGGTCCGAAGCTAGAAGTAAATCATTAGTGATTTTAACGAGCGCAGTTTCAGTGCTATGGTGCGGCCTGAATCCTGACTGAAACTTTTCAAAGATGTAATTTTCTTGCAAAAAAGAGCTCAGTTGAGCGGACACCACTTTTTCTAATATTTTAGACATAAATGGAAGATTTGAAATGGGTCTATAATTTGCTAGATTATGTGGGTCTAATTGTGGTTTCTTAATGAGTGGTTTTATAACTGCCAGTTTAAATGTTTTTGGAACGTGACCTAAAGATAGAGACGAGTTAATAATATTGAGAAGAGGCTCTTCCACTACAGGTAACACTTCTTTCAGTAGTTTAGTTGGTATAGGATCTAATAAGCATGTTGTTGTTTTAGATGAAGTGAAAAGTTTATTTAACTCTTTTTGTTCTATAGTTGTAAAGCACTGTAATTGTTCTTGCGGGGTGATAATTGAGGCTGAATTATAAGGCACGATTGAAGATTGAACGTTTACAATTGTGGTTCTGATGCTTTCTATTTTCTCAGTGAAGAAGTTCATGAAATCATTACTGCTAAACTGTAACGGAATATTTTGGTCAGGTGACGTCTGTTTATTTATTAGTCTAGCCACGGTGTTAAATAAAAACCTTGGATTATTTTGGTTGTTTTCTATTAATTTGCGGAGATGCTCAGCCCTTGCCGCTTTTAGGGCCTTTTTATAACGTGACATACTGTCTTTCCACGCGATTCTAAATATTTCTAAATTAGTTTGTTTCCATTTACGCTCTAATTTACTGGTTTCTCTCTTTAGAACATGCGTAGTATTGTTGTATTGCTTTAGTTCTCTTACGTAGAGTTCTCTCCTACTGTGTCGAAGCGACGCTACGGGAAAGATATGAAGCTATTGAAGCCTAAAAATTAATCCTTAATTTTGTAAAATATGTAAAACGCATTTCTGTAGCATACAACCTTAGGCGGAGCAAATCGCGCGCCCATTGGCTGCTCCGCCAGAAAAGCACAGCCTATGCGAGGCCAGTGACGCCGACCAATGAGGGCGCTTCGCGCATCGTATGACCGGATTCGAGCCACCACAGCCGTCTGAAACAAGCACCTCAGCAGGACGAGCCCTTACCTGAAGCCGCTGTCTTCGCCGCCTTCATCCGCCGTTCCCTGCTGCGCTTCTCCGGCGTGGAATATCCTTTCTATCTTGTGTGTGTTTTGTGTGTGTTCGCCACCGCGACACACATTTTTTCCTCACAGAAAGAGCAACGAGTGTTACTCAAGATGCCTCGTGATTCCTGCGGCTCTTGCCGAGCCACGCTCATCGACGGGGACCACCACGTGCTGTGTGTTTCCTGCTTGGGCGAGGAACATGCAGCTATCGCTCTCACATGATGCCAATCGCGACTCTGCGGACTCGCCTTGCATCTTTTACGGAAGCTGCCCTTCCACCCCCTGTAGCGCCGCGCCGTAAAAAGCGCCGCGCTCAGCGGATCCCGGAACCTCCCTCCACGAGGAGCTCGCCGCCGCCACCGCCGCCACCGCCGCCGCTAGCTCCTCTCTCCGCTTCGCTGGAATCACTCTCCGACGGACAAAGGCTGCAGCCCGCCGCCTTGTCTGTCATGGACGACGACCAGCTAGCCGCATCTGAGGGGGATGACGACTGCTGTTCGCTTCTCGCTTCGGGAAGCGAGGGATGGGCGAGCTCCGTGGACCTCCCCTCCCCCGCTGTTCCGGAACACCGAGGAGGGAAGAAAAGCATCGAGGCGGAGCTGATGCCTGCCTTCAACCGGCTGGATGGCTGCTTCCTTTCTGGAGACCGCGTTTCGCCCCCCTCCAGGCACGCCCCATTTCTTCCTGAGCTTCACGAAGAGGTAGCGAAATCATGGAAGGCGCCTTTTTCAGCCAGAGTGCGTACTTCTGCCTCGCCAGCATTCTCCGTTGTGGACGGTGCTCGAGACAGAGGCTACCATGCTCTCCCTCCGGTCGAGGAGGCCGTAGCGACTCATCATTTCCCACCCTCTGCTGGACGGCGGGCTAAGAGAGTCCTACCATCCAAAGCTTGCCACACGTCGTCAGCTTTGAACGGTCGCGTGTATTCCGCCGCCGGACAAGCTGCATCGGCGCTGCACACCATGGCGGTGCTTCAAATCCACCAGGCCAACCTCCTCCGCAAGCTAGACGAGGAAGGCCCGGGCGCGATCAACGTGCCGGACTTGCGTAGCGCCACAGACCTCGCTCTTCGTGCTACTAAGTCCGCGCACACGCCATTGGTAGGATTATGGCCTCAGCAACTGTCTCCGAGAGACATTTGTGGTTGACGCTTTCTGAAATGGCGGAGTCAGAGCGCTCTGCGTTCCTCGACGCGCCCGTTTCAGCGACTGGCCTCTTCGGATCGTCCGTCAAAGACTTCGCGGACCGATTCGCCGAGGTGCAGAAGACATCGCAGGCAATGAAACATTTCCTACCGAAGCGCTCCAGTTCTGCAACAGGCCGCCCTAAACAGCCGTCTGTTCGAACTCAGCAGCGCCCCGCGCCAGCCACGCCAACCCAGCAGCAACAGGCCCGAGAGAGACCACGGTCTCGCTCCGCCGGACGCCGCCCGCCGCCACGTGGTCCTCGGCCTAAGATCACCCTCAAGCCCGAGGCCTCGGCGCCATCCTAGCCCTGCTAGGAAAAAGACGGTGTTCGGGTCCCGCTGCGGCCGGACTTCCACCCAAGATTCCCGCTTGTACAGCCCTAAGTTCCGTGTTTGTACCAGTGTACTCAGCACTGGAAATATTCAGCGCTGGAAACGCGGCCGCGCTCCGACATACATCAAACAAACAACTCAATTCCACACACATTTAAACCCCAGAAGCCCAATGTCCCAGCAGATCAAAATACTCATTCAATCAAACATAATTGTCCGGACTGAACTAGATGTCCTCCGCGAAGAGAAAAGAAAAACAAAACAAAAACAAAAAGATACCGGGTGAAGCGTGGCGAGCCGCCGCAGTCAACTCATTTCCTCCATGAACTCACGCAAACTCGCCACAGTCTGTTTAGCCGCCGGGATGCTGTAGTAGTCCATAAAAGCCCGCGCATAATCCACAAAAAGTCAGTTGAATTCCTCAGGCCACATACACAGAGCCCGCTAAACTCCGACCGCTTCCCCGATTGCACTGCAGAGTACTCTCCTCCACGTCACTTCCCATTCTCCCTTTTGAAAGTTCTCCGGTGGCCAAAAATAATAAAAAACAAAGAAAAAGTCCTTATAACCATCCGTGCTTACATCATAGGCATTTGACACAACAGTTGATTATTTTTTCTTTACATGTGAAGGAAAAACAATACCACAAAGCATGTTTACCATCACCTCAAAAATCTGTACATGAAGGCAGAATAGGTGACTATTACATCCCCCCCCCCCCCCCAGCCAGCGGCTTATTGGGACCATAGAATGGTTTCAAGTCTACCACATTTACATTATCCACCTTCAATTTATCAGTTAGCCAACAAACACGGTAGTTCACAGGACCTAGTTTTTTCTCTACCCTAACAGGCCCTGACCATTTGGGTGCAAACTTGGCAGAGAATTTGGCTGAGGCTTTAGACAGCGGGTGTGACCTAACCCAGACCAGATCCCCAACTGCAAAGTGTACATCTTTGCGTCGTGCATTATAGTACCTGGCTTGTCTGGCTTTTGCCACCCCAACATGTCTTTCAACCTCCTTCAGTAATAATGCATGTGAGTGTATGGTGTGGTATGCAGATGTGCTGGGTGCCGGAGACTTGTGAATAAGGCGCTCTAGGGGACCTTTAAGGTTGCGCCCCAAAGCCAGCACAGCAGGGGACACACCAATGGTCTCGTGCACGGCTGTGTTGATAGCCCACCGGAACTCAGGCAGCCACCGATCCCAGTCCTGATGATGTTCCCCTACAAAGGAGGCGATCATGGTCTTTAATGTCCTATTAAGATTCTCTCTGTAAGATTCGTCTGGGGATGGTACGCTGTCGTGAGCTTTTGGGAAACACCCCAGGATTCACACAAGCTGGATAATAAGTGACTAGTGAATTGGGGCCCCCGGTCGGATACTAGGAAGGCAGGTACCCCCCAGCGTGTAAAGATATCATTCTTCAGGATCTGGCAGACCTTTGGTGTCTTAGCATCCTTTAATGCAAACAGTTCCACCCATTTACTGAAATAGTCAACAACCACCATTAACACTGAATTCCGGGCTTTGCTGAGAGGAAATGGGCCCCATAAAGTCCACTCCTATCATCTCCCCTGGTGCTTTGACTTCAGTAGACTGGAGAAAACCAGCTGGCTTTTCATTCGAACCCTTGTAATGCTGACAGATATGGCAAGCGCGAACATGGCTCCAAACATCCTTGCGAACCGTGGGCCACCATGCCACATCCAGGATCTTCAGGAGGGTCTTCATCCTTCCCAGGTGACCACCCAGCGGACTGTCGTGGAAGACAGAAACTCTGGAACTAGTCCAGTGGGAACAACCAGCTGGTAATTGAATCCGCCATATTTAGACGGTACACCCCGGTATAACACTCCCTGCTGCTGTTGGTAATGGAGGCGACCAGGAGAATGCTGGCCGATGGTGTGCCCAAGATCTTGGCAAACGATGTCTGTCTGCTGAGCTTTTTCAATGTCCTGAAGCGACTTGGGTAGATCGGACCAGTAAGATTTTGCAACTACCACACATACCCTCCCGTCCTGTGGGAGATGGACTCGGGACAGAGCATCCGGTACTACATTACAGCACCCTTTTTTATAATGCACTCGGAAGGTGAATGCCTGCAGACGCAAAGTCCATCTTGTGAGCCGTGATGACGTTTTGGGACAGTTGAATGCCCAAGCCAGTGCACTGTGATCAGTGTACACATCAAATGCCTCTCCCTCAAGGTAATGACGCCACTTCTCCACTGCCCAGACGACAGCCAAGCACTCTTTTTCTGAGGTGGAGTACCTCAGTTCAGCACCGTGGAGAGCTCTTGAGGCAAACGAGATGGCTCTGTCTTCACCCTCGATTGTCTGCATCAAAACAGCCCCCAAACCCACATCACTGGAGTCACAGTGCACCTGAAAGCCAGAGTGCGGCTCCGGCTGAGCCAGCACTGGTGGGGACTGCAGCAGTTCTTTAAGGCGTTCAAAGGCGGCCTGACACGGCGCATTCCACTCCCAACTGACCCCTTTTTTCTTGAGGTTATTAAGTGGGGCGACAATATCTGACAGCCGGGGAATGAACTTATGATACCAGCCCACTAACCCCAGGAATCTCTGGAGACTCTTCAGATCTGTTGGGGCTGGGTAAGCCATGATTGCTTCCACCTTTGCCGTTTCCATCTCCACGCCTTTACCTGAGACCACATGTCCTAGGAAGGTGAGCTGAGTTTGCAAGAGGTGGCATTTCGCCACATTAAGAGTTAGCTGGACCTGCTGAAGTTTTTTAAACACCGCCTCCAGGTCATCCAGGTGCTGCTCGTGAGTCTTGGAGAAGACAATAATGTCATCGATGTAAACAAAACAGGTTCTACCCTTCAATTCACCCAGAACGTTTTCCATCAGCCGCTGAAAAGTGGCACCAGCATTTCTCAGACCAAACGGCATGACCTTAAATTGAAACAGGCCTAGGTGTGTGATCATGGCCGTTTTTTGTTTGCTTTCCTCATCCATACCCACTCTGTAGGTCAAGCGAGCTAAAATACTGTGCTCCATGCATTGACTCTAAGATTTCATGAATCAGCGGCATTGGGTAAGCGTCATGGTGTGTTTTAGCGTTAAGTCCCCTGAAGTCCACGCAGAAACGGAGCGTTCCATCCTTCTTAGGCGTCAAAACCACTGGGGAGGCCCAAGGAGAAGTGGAAGGCTCTATGACGCCATTTTTTAACATTTTCTTCAACTGTTCCTCGATCACTGCTTGCTTTTGTGGTGACACTCTATAGGCTCTCATCCACACTGGCAGTTCATCTGTAGTCAAGATCTTATGTTTTATGACGTCCGTAGCACCGGTGACATCTGTCCAAACTGTAGGCCACTTCTGCAACAGTGGTCTAACCAGCTCAGGCTGTGCGTCAAAAAGTGGAACGGGAGGAAGTTTGTTACAGGCATCATCCATCACTGCCATATAAAAATTAATTGTAAGCTCTGCATGTCTCCACCACAAGGCTTCACGCCCCTTGGGCAAGAACCGATACTCTTTTTCCACCCGGCATCACATATTTCCTCAGGTGGGGCTTCAGTGCAATTTGACTGGCGCACATGAAATCTAAGCCCAGCAGCAAGGGCATGCAAAGTTGATCATCACTGAGTACATGTATGCAGACGGTGACATGGGCATCATGAAGGGAGAGGAGCAAGGTGGTCGTCCCTATAGCTTTACTCTCTTGCCCATTTGCCATGATAAATCTTGGAATTTCACTCGCACTCAGTGACTCCCCTGCCTTCTTTATGTTGTTCCACAGGGTTTTACTCATCAAGGAGTACGTGCACCCTGAATCAAGGACAGCATCTCCATTGGAGCCTCGAATGGCTATTGGCACCACCAGGAGAGTTGGAATACCGAAAACGGTGGCTATGTCCAGACTATGTCCCCGGCCTTGACCGTGTTCAGGTTTTTTGCTAGGTCTTTTAGAAGAGCGGTCTGAAGGGTGGGACTGTGACTGAAGGGACACGACTCCAATAATCCTGAGAGTTACTCCAATCCTTCTCAATAAGCGACCCCACCTTGACCACCTGGTCCACGGTAGACACGATGCCCCCGCAGCCCACTGGCCAACCTTGGGTTACATGTATTAAGGATGCGCCGCACAATCTCGTCTTCCTCCATATCTGGTCTCCATTTCAGACAGAGTGCTCGATGATCGTAGGCGAAATCCCGAAGGCACTGGGTGGGTGACTGCACCTGTGAGCGGAGCTGATCCTCAATCTCTGTCTGGTAGTCAGTGGGCAAGAAAGCCTCAAGGAAACCTCTCTTGAATTCCTCCCAGTTGGCAATCTTGCCTCGGGAAGCCAACCACCAGCTCCGTGCAGGACCTTTTAGAACAGCATTGAGTGTGCCTATGAGCTCAATGTCACTCAGTGGCCTGAGGGTGAGAAAATTCTCACACAGTTCAATGAAATCAGTGACATCAGTAGAACCCCTCGACTCCCCGAACTGGGGAAACTCCATTCTAATAGGGGGTTTGGCCGTGGCAACACTAGATGATGGAAGGGTGACATCCCCTTCAGACCTATGCCGATTGGCAGATAATAACACGGCAGGTGTGGAGAAACTAGCTGGCCTCCAAGAGGAACGACTTTTGTTGCGAGTCTTTTCCAGTTCTTCACCCCACTGCTTATCTCTTCGCTTTAAGCAGTCCACGACCACCCGATCAAATCTCTGCAGTTTAATGTCAACATACTCTTTAGCCTCCTTAACCATTGTCTCCATAGCTGCTCTGAGCCCCTCCTCCCTGTTTTGGGTGCTGTCAATTGTGTCTTTGAGACGGTTTTCCAAGGTATCCACCTTTAACTGAAGTTCCTGGATCTGTTCCATCATCGATACTTCTTCAGCATCCTCATCCTCATCCCGCGGTGGTTGTTGTTCTTCTCCTGGCGGATTTAAATACAAAGAGTCCAACAGGGTGGTTATTTCTGTGATACCACTTTGATTGTGTCTAGTAGTGATGTGACGGTATGGGTCAGCTTCCTCAGGAAAGTTGGTTATTGGTTCCCAGTCTATAAGAGAGGCCCCATCCTCTTGGTGCACATCGCTTACCACGTCGGTCCCCTGCTGGCTTGGAGCAGCCATTAATAGTATGAACAACTAAGCCAACAAGGGAGTGTAAATAATGTAATGCAGCTTAGGCTGTGTCCTCCTTTAGAATCAATGTATTAATGTGAGTGAATGTGCAATGTACTGTTGACTATATATATGTATATGTAACCTTAGTAAGCTATATATGTAATTCTCCTTTTTACACTGCCTATATCATTTCATTCAACCGAAAAGTCGAATTCTCAAAACCTATGTGTGTTTCCTTGTTATTATTATTTTCTTTTTTCCCACAGTAGGTACCAACATAAAGATATTTGTAATGAAAACCCAGAGTCAATTACTTAACACTATTTTACAGTAGGACAAGCAGGTATACATTAACAATAATACCAAAACTCATTAATCCCGTTCCCCGTACGGGCCACCACTCTGTAACAATTTACCTTACACTAAAAGAGTAAGGGAAAAGTACATCACGCAAAACATAAGGTAACGGGCGGATCTGATGCCTACTGGGGTGATTACAGACAGTAACTAGCTTACTATTGGTTACAAAACCCCTTAAATCAAAAAAATAAATGATCAATCATACGTGTATAAACTTAAAATAATTGTACATTAACGAAATGTCCACAATAATCAGGTTCAACAACGTGTATTGACAGATATTTAAGGTTTATACACGTCGGGCAACACAGAGATATTCAGCGCTGGAAACGCGGCCGCGCTCCGATATACATCAAACAAACAACTCAATTCCACACACATTTAAACCCCAGAAGCCCAATGTCCCAGCAGATCAAAATACTCATTCAATCAAACATAATTGTCCGGACTGAACTAGATGTCCTCCGCGAAGAGAAAAGAAAAACAAAACAAAAACAAAAAGATACCGGGTGAAGCGTGGCGAGCCGCCGCAGTCAACTCATTTCCTCCATGAACTCACGCAAACTCGCCACAGTCTGTTTAGCCGCCGGGATGCTGTAGTAGTCCATAAAAGCCCGCGTATAATCCACAAAAAGTCAGTTGAATTCCTCAGGCCACATACACAGAGCCCGCTAAACTCCTCTCCACGTACTCTCCTCCACGTCACTTCCCATTCTCCCTTTTGAAAGTTCTCCGGTGGCCAAAAATAATAAAAAACAAAGAAAAAGTCCTTATAACCATCCGTGCTTACATCATAGGCATTTGACACAACAGTTGATTATTTTTTCTTTACATGTGAAGGAAAAACAATACCACAAAGCATGTTTACCATCACCTCAAAAATCTGTACATGAAGGCAGAATAGGTGACTATTACAACTGCAATGCCCACCCAGTGCCCATTCATTCACACAAGCACAGCCCCGTTCAACACAGGGTTTGCACACATAAAATCGACTCATGTCGGTTGTGCTTTTCATGTAGTGAGCGTGCCCACTGTCCAGTGCCCACAACCACTACACACTGCACGTTCCGCGGTTTCTGTAAAAACGAAACCAACGAACGGTCAGTCAGTTCACAAACACAGTATCCCCGGTGTTATAAATGTGCCCGTCACCGCGCGCCCACATTTATTCACAAATATAACCCCGCGCGCTCTCTCTCAATTCAGAGAGTCGAGCGCGCGCGGGATGCACACTGTGTTAAGCATGCCCCCCGCCTCAGACGCCACGGCGTCCATGTTACAGCACACGGTTGCTCTCGTGTCGCCGCCATTTTCGCGACCAGGGCCCAGATTACATTCAACCCCTAGTCACGCGTGCAGATGCATGGGAAAGACTTCCCGGGGTCTCAGAATGGGTGCTAGAGACTATAAAAAGAGGCTATTCGCTACAGTTTTATCGACGCCCTCCCCGTTACACGGAGAGAGTCGAAAACACGGTGAAAACAGAAGTAGCACATCTACTTCGAGCCGAAATAGCGAAGCTATTGAGCAAAGGGGCCATAGAGCCTTTATCTCAAGCTCAGAGCGAAGGGGGTCTGTACAGCAGATATTTCCTGGTACCAAAGAAAGACGGGGGTCTCAGACCCATTTTAGATCTGAAGCATCTGAACAAAGCGCTAGCAAAGCGAAAGTTCAGAATGCTCACGGCCAGAAAAATCCTCACGCAGATTTGCCGAGGAGACTGGTTTATGGCAATAGATCTGAAAGACGCGTATTTTCACATACAAATTGCGTCACGTCACAGGCGATTTTTGAGATTCGCCTTCGAGGGCCGGGCATATCAGTACACAGTCCTGCCATTTGGCCTATCCCTAGCACCTCGTACATTTACAGTGTGCATGGACGCGGCGCTGGCACCCCTGAGACTCCGAGGCATTCGAATTCTGAATTATTTGGACGATTGGCTGATTCTGGCTCAATCGCCTTCAGAACTCATTCGCCACAGGACCCTAATACTCGATCACCTCGAGCACTTAGGTCTGAGAGTCAATTGGGAGAAAAGTTCACTGTTTCCCAGTCAAAGGATCTCCTTTTTGGGGCTGGAACTAAACTCACTGTCTATGACAGCACGGCTGTCATCACAGCGCAGGCGAAACACCCTGCAGATGGTGAAATCCTTCCGCAGCAGTCATATAGTGCCGCTCAGGAGATTTCAAAAAATGCTAGGCCTCATGGCCTCAGCCTCGGCAGCGCTACAGTTGGGCCTGCTGCGCATGCGCCCACTGCAGTTCTGTATGAAAGCGCGCGTACCGCGCCGAGCATGGGTTCACGGTCGTTATCGCCTCAAGGTCAATCAGGAATGCATTTCAGCCCTGACACCATGGAGAGCGTCAGACTGGTACCGGTCAGGTGTAAGCCTGGGGACTTCCTCGAGCCTGAAGGTGGTGTCCACGGACGCGTCCACCTCGGGCTGGGGAGCACTGCTCGAAGGCAGACCGTTCTTTGGCCAGTGGGCGGAACGAGTCGAACTACCGCACATAAACTGCCTGGAAATGATGGCAGTGGACTTAGCGCTGAGGCGCTTTCGTCCTCGGATAAAGGGACACCACGTCCTGGTCCGTTCAGACAACACGTCGGTAGTAGCCTATATAAACCGCCAGGGTGGCGTGAGATCCCGGAACCTCTTCAGGTTGACGGAACGCATACTGGTGTGGGCCCAGCACAACCTGCGCTCGCTGAGAGCAATGCATGTGCCTGGTCATCTGAACGTAGGACCAGACACACTCTCACGGAACAATGTTCCTACGGGAGAGTGGTCTCTACACACACAGACAGTGCGTCTGTTGTGGAAAACGTTTGGCAGAGCGGAAATAGACCTGTTTGCAAACCAGGAGAACAGAACGCTCACTGCCCGGAATTCTTCTCAAAGAGCATGAACGCGCTGGCCAGTGTCTGGCCCCGCCGTCCGCTCTATGCTTTTCCCCCTGTCTCACTCCTGCCTCAAGTGCTGGAGCGAATCAGGAAAAGCGGATGCGCAGTGCTTCTGGTAGCACCATACTGGACGAATCAACCTTGGTTCCCAGTTTTGATGCGGCTGAAGAGTACTGCCCCGTGGCCGATACCAGTGAGAAGGGAACTCCTCTCGCAGGCCATGGGCTCGATTTTGCATCCTCGCCCGAATCTATGGTCCCTACATGTGTGGGCCATAAACGGGTACCCACTAACCTCCCTAGAGGAGTGTTAGACACGATCGAGCAGGCTAGGGCCCCGTCTACTAGACGGCTCTACGCTTCCAAATGGTCGGTGTTCTCTGGTTGGTGTTCAGACCGAGGTCTGTCACCGCTTCAGTGCGGGGAAACGGAGATTCTCTCCTTCCTGCAGGAGCTGTTGGATAAGGGTAGGACCCCATCCACGCTCAAAGTCTATGTGGCAGCCATATCAGCGTTCGTTAATACAACGCTTGGCCGTTCACTGGGCAGAAACGACCTGGTGGTCCGTTTCCTTAGGGGAGCCAGGAGGTTAAATCCTCCAAGGCCTCCTTCAGTCCCCGTTTGGGACCTTTCTACGGTGTTGAACGCTATGAAAGGGGCCCCTTTCGAGCCTATTCACTCAGTTGACATGAAGCACCTGTCTTTCAAGACCGTGTTTCTTTTGGCTCTCGCTTCAGTGAAGCGTGTGGGGGATTTGCAAGCGCTCTCAGTCAGAGCCTCTTGTATGGAGTTCGGGCCTAACGACTCTGTAGTCGTGTTAAAACCGAAGCATGGGTACGTACCTAAGTCCCTCAACACACCGTTCAGGGCTCAGGTCATCTCCCTGTCGGCTCTGCCGGCCTCTGAGGACGGAAATAGCTCCCTTTGCCCGGTCAGGGCATTAAGAGCTTATGTGTCCCGCTCCGCTGTTTTTCGACAGACGGAGCAGCTCTTTGTTTCGTTTAGCGGACGCTCTAAAGGGCGAGCTGTGACGAAACAGAGCCTGTCTCGATGGGTAGTGGACGCCATTGCGTTAGCCTACGCATCTAGAGGTTTGCAATGCCCTCTGGGCATCAGAGCACATTCTACGAGAGGCATGGCCTCTTCGTGGGCTTGGTATAGCGGAATCTCGTTACAAGATATCTGTATGGCGGCAGGCTGGAGGTTCCTGCTTTGCAGGCTAAACTGCTCTCGGTCTAGAAGACTGTGTACAGTGTTCCTGCCCTGCGCTGCGGTCCATATCACTTCAATGTTTAAGCATCACAAACTGACAATGTGTCCCATGAGCATGCTATGACCCCTCATATATATCTATATTTACATATATATGTTATCATGCCTTTAGGGGCACTATTATAAAGGGATGATGCTAATCCTAGCCACTCTCCCTATATAACTCTTGGTGTAGGCGCTTGTATACCAGGGCGCGCGCGCCCTCGGGTGTCTGTGTCGGTCCAAGAGCACGCACGGCGTGTTACAAGGGTTCCCGTAGCGTCGCTTCGACGCAGTAGGAGAGAACTCTACGTAAGAGAACGTACTCGGTTACTAACGTAACCTCGGTTCTCTCTAGGAGAGGGAACGAGTACTGCGTCTCAGGCCGTGCGTGCCCACACTGTGTCGCTTCAGTGACGAAAATCAGAGTGGAGACAGCTATGCTCGTATTTATAGGCCTAGACCACGCCCGTTTCGGCGGGAGGTGACGCAGAGGGCGCGAAGCGCCCTCATTGGTCGGCGTCACTGGCCTCGCATAGGCTGTGCTTTTCTGGCGGAGCAGCCAATGGGCGCGCGATTTGCTCCGCCTAAGGTTGTATGCTACAGAAAAGCGTTTTACATATTTTACAAAATTAAGGATTAATTTTTAGGCTTCAATCTCGAAAAAGAAATATCTTTCCCGTAGCGTCACTTCGACGCAGTACTCGTTCCCTCTCCTAGAGAGAACCGAGGTTACGTTAGTAACCGAGTACGTTTTCTCTCTGACAATATCCAATGTTCTAGAGATAATGGTGCTCATAGTGCTAGATTCAAAATACTCTGTTGGTTTTGATCTTACATTTAAGTGTTTTACATCATTCGATCCAGTTAAGTTTCTGTTTTTTTTGTGTATACTCACAATAAAAACAAAGTGTTGTGTCTTTCGCCAAATAAAGAAAAATTAACATGATGCGAGTTCTGCCTTCTCTCTGTCAGGGAAGTCCATTCTGAAATGCATTCCTAAAATGAGCTGTAACTCAGCGAATACTTGTCACTCAGGAAGAGAGATATGTCTTTATGAAGCTAGAATTCTCTTCTTTTAAATGAAGTAATTTATATAAAAAACAAATATTCTCAGTTTATGTAATCCGTTTGAAACCAAGGAGAGACACAGTTTTTTGTTCTCCCTTCATTATTTTTAATGAGCTGATGCCGCCACGCCCCCCGGCGCTATTCACATGCTAATAGTTGAGGTGATCTATATGCCTCGCACACGCCCTCCGATCAATGCCATGAAAACACACAGTTTCTTCGTCAGATTCACTGATAGTTCATCGCGTTTTGAGGATGGCACGCTTCTCACGGTAAAGTCGTCCATCAGATGATTATGGACAACGAGGAAGAATTCACCTTTTCCTCAGAGAAACGGTTGCATCTCAGATGAAGAACGGCTGCATTTTCAAGAGCGAATTAATCCAGCCGAGGACACAAGTTCGAGTAAGTTGTTAGTGTTATATAATTCTTTTTCTGATTATATAGAACTCATATGAATTTTCAGACTATATTTTGCTTAGTTTTGGTTAGCTTTTGACATCTTACAGGAAAGATTGCCTTACAATATCCCTAACATTCGTGTATGGTCATGTAAACTGTTTCAATGTGATATTCTAAACATATTTGTATATATATTTCACTCCGTTTTGATTAGCTTATGACACTGATTATCATGCTAAAAATACTGCCTTATGCGTAATGTGGCTTATTTGCGAATATCTGCTTAGGTGTAAATATGATTTAGTGCAAATATATTTCAGCCTCCGGTAAAATGTGATACTGTCTAAATACTAGACAGTAGACATTATATTTATATATATCAATGTTCGGTTTTGGTTAACCTATGACACTTATCTTGCTAAAATATTGCCTTATGCACAGATTACTGTAAATACAGGTGTAAATGTTTGAAATGCTCTAAATGCGTGCAGTCTATACGGCCATCAACACTCGCGGTGACGCGATCTATGGCCCATAAATAGATATTTCTCCGTCCTATGGCCCATTAACAGATATGTACACTACATGCATTGTGGCTCCATACCCATTAATTGCCCATCTTTGGATAAGGTATGCTAACAGGTTTTTTTTGCTTTTTTAGGAATGTGTCTGCATCACGCTCTCCTTCTCCAGCACCACAGAGGGACACGCAGGTGTTGTTCAGTTCTCAATCGAGAATGATAGTAAGTGCACAGACGTAATATTTTACTGATCATCATCATATTTTACTGGTCATAATATACAAGTAGGGCCGACCTATTCTTGTGTGAAATTACAAAATCGGTTATCTTTTTTTAAAATCCATGGCCATTAGTGATTGATATCGATAATAATAGTTTCTTTGATTGTGTTATCAACAGATGTGACAATGAACATGTTCAAGCACCTGTCCCGAAGAGAGCCACGGCAAACAAGCAACAGGTCCAAGTCCACCCTGTCATGGAAAACCGAGACTGATGTTGACATGGTTCCACAGACTGCGCGATTCCTGCCCGCACGGGAAACTGGACCGCAACTGAGCTCTGTTGACTCACATTCGCCCATGAGTCTTTTCAAACTATTTTTTTTCAGAAAGCGCCGTGTCAACTCTATGCCACAACACCAATGATGAACCAGAGATGTACTGCTATATTGGGCTGCTGTTTTACTTGGCCATGGTGAAGGTCAGCTCCATCAGGGACTACTGGCAGCAAATCAGGTTATATAGCAGCTTATAGAGTTATATACAGTTAGGTCCATATGTATTTGGACACAGGCACAATTTTTCTTTTTTTCAGGTATTTACCAACACATATTCAAGCTATAGTTATTTAATGGATATGGGCTGAAAGTGCACACTCTAAGGTTTAATTTGAGGGTATTTACATCCAAATTGGAGGAAGGGTTTAGGAATTACAGCTCTTGGGAGAGCCACCCCCCCTTTTTCAAGGGACCAAAAGTAATTGGACAATTGAATCAAAAGTGATTTCATGGACAGGTGTGGGCTATTCCTTCGTTATTTATTCATTAATTAAACAGGTAAAATGTCTGGAGTTGATTCTAAGTGTAGTATTTGCATTTGGAATATATTGCTGTGAACCTACATCATGCGTTCAAAGGAGCTCTCCATGCAAGTAAAACAGGCCATCATTAGGCTTCAAAAACAAAATAAATCCATCCGAGAGATAGCAGGAATATTAGGAGTGGCCAAATCAACAGTTTGGTACATTCTGAGAAAAAAAGAATCCACTGGTGAGCTCAGCAACATAAAAAGGCCTGGACGTCCACGGAAGACAACAGTGGTAGATGATCGCAGGATCCTCTCCATGGTAAAGAAAAACCCATTCACAACATCCAGCCAAGTGAAGGACACTCTCCAGGAGGTAGGCGTGTCATTGTCAAAGTCTACAATCAAGAGAAGACTTCACGAGAACAAATACAGAGGGTTCACCACAAGGTGCAAACCATTCGTAAGCATCAAGAATAGAAAGGCCAGATTAGACTTTGCCAAAAAGCATCTAAAAAAGCCTGACCAGTTCTGGAAAAGCATTCTTTGGACGGATGAAACTAAAATCAACATGTACCAAAATGACGGGAAGAAAAAAGTATGGAGAAAGCTTGGAACAGCTCATGATCCAAAGAATACAACATCTTCTGTTAAACATGGTGGAGGCAGTGTGATGGCATGGGCATGCATGGCTTCCAGTGGCACTGGATCACTGGTGTTTATTGATGATGTAACAGAAGACAGAAGCAGCCGGATGAATTCTGAAGTGTATAGGAATATACTGTCTGCCCAGATTAAGCCAAATGCAGCAAAGTTGGTTGGACGGCGCTTCACAGTACAGATGGACAATGATCCAAAACACACTGCAAAAGCAACCCAGGAGTTTTTTTAAGGAAAAGAAGTGGAATATTCTGCAATGGCCGAGTCAATCACCTGATCTCAACCCGATCGAGCATGCATTTCACTTGCTGAAGGTAAAACTAAAGGCAGAAAGACCTACAAACAAACAACAGCTGAAGACAGCTGCAGTTAAGGCCTGGCAAAGCATCACAAAGCAGGAAACCCAGTCTTTGGTGATGTCCATGAGTTCCAGACTTCAGGCAGTCATTGCCTGCAAAGGATTCTCAACAAAATATTAAAAATGAACATTTTATTTATGATTATATTAATTTGTCCAATTACATTTGAGCCCCTGAAAATAGGGGGTACTGTGTATAAAAATGGTTGCAGTTCTTAAAATGTTTACTTGATATTTTTTGTTCAACCCCTTTAATTAAAGCTGAAAGTCTGCACTTCAAATTCATATTGATTGTTTCATTTTAATTTTATTCTGGTGGTATACAGAACCAAAAGTATGAAAATTGTGCCTGTGTCCAAATATATATGGACCTAACTGTATGTCTATATAGGTATATGTAGAATTTTATATAGGTATTCGTCAAAAGTTTGCAAACATTTTTTTATGTTTTTAGAAGAAGTCACTTATGCTCATCAACTCTGCGTTTTTTTTGATAAGAAAATACAGAAAAAAACAGTGATATTGTGAAATAGTATTCCAATTTAAAATAGCCTAACTGTATATTTTAAAATGTTATTAATTTATGTGATTCATCATTACTTCAGTCTTCAGTGTCCCATGATCCTTCAGAAATCATTCTGATATGATGATTTTTTTTTTTTATCAGTGTTGGAAACAGTTGTGTTGCTTAGTATTTTTTATAACCTGTGATATTTTTTTCAGGATTCTTTGATGAATAAACAAAAAATTAAACAGCATTTATTTAAAATCTATTGTAAAAGTATAGGCTACACTACCTTTCTTTCTTTTTTTGAAAGGATGTGTTAAGTGATAGTAATGACTTATATTGTTAGGAAAGTTTCAATTTCAATTTTGAATAAATGCTGTTCTTTTTAATCAGTGAATCCTGAAAAAAAGTATCACAGGTTATAAAAAAATAATAAGCAGCACAACGGTTTCCAACATTGATAATACCCGATTATCAAATCAGGATATTATACTGATTTCTGAAGGGATCATGTGACACTGAAGACTGGAGTAAGGATGCTGAAAATTCAGCTTTAATCAAAGAAATAAATTATATTTTAAAGTATATTAAAATAGATAATCATTATTTTAAATTGTAATAATATTTCACAATATTACTGTTGTTTCTGTATTTTTTTATCAAATAAATGCAGCCCTTCTTCCAAAAATATTAAAAATGTTAATGTGTCCAAACGTTTGACTGGTACTATATGTTTATATATGTACGGTAGCACTGTGGTCTTGTGAGGCACAACATTTTAGTTCCTCCACATAGAGGAATTACAATAAAAACAGATTAAAAAACAAAACCTTTGAATGTCTTCTCATTCTCAGATTCTCCTCTCTGCCTCACAGCACCGTGATGGGGGCATTAGCCATTGATGGGGGGAGTGTCTATTGTCTCCCCTCATTCATATTCATGGCCATCAACACCCCTACACATACAGCAGTGCTGGCACAAAAAACTGACTTGCAAAGTTTAAATCATTATATTGTTGTTTTGTGAAAGAGTGATCAGAATGATTTTCACATAATTTTGTAGTAAACATTCTAGCCTACAAGAGTGGTAACTCAAAAGTCTTGTGCCAAACTATTCAGTATGAGTTATATGAGCTCATTGCAGTGACACATTTTTTCCCAAAACTACTAACCACGCATAATATTTTTTTTTCTATAAAATGCAAACATGTAACTTCCATTTTGCTCACATATTATTGTAGCAGAGTTTTGTGCTGCAATACAGCATAATTATGAGTTGGCCAAAGGTATGTTGTAAAGTAGCTGAAATAAGCACAAATGTCAGGGCATGTCAAAACCTCTCAAGGGCCCCAAAAAACCCCTCAGACCCCAGGGGGGTTAATGTGTTAAATATTTACTTGTAAGAAATACACTAATAAAACACTTCTGTGTATTTTTTCAATAGTATATATTTTTTCTTATGCACTAAAAATACATTTAAAATATCAATGTTATTTAGTATACTTTCGCAATTACACTTAAGTACTACTTAAGTAAAAATATACTTTTAATTAGTGTATTTATAGTGTATAATTTTTAAACTTTTCTTTGGCACAAAAAATAGGAATGTACTACAAATGTACTTTCTTGTATTTAAGTGTTTTTTTAGTGCACTTAAGTACACTTTATTTTCACCTGGGACATCACACTCCTGGCACTTCCATGGGGTGCTCTTTCGGCATCGTATGCAACGACGCCGACCCATGCTGGCCCTCTGTGATTGGTCCTTAATGTCACTCACAGAAACAGGCAGATGATCGCATCTCTCTTTGGGGCTGCCATCTAGGGGAACACCTGTGAGCTGAGCAGAAAAAAGGTCCTGAAAGTTTTGTCGTGTCATGGGCTTGTCCTGGGAAATGACACACAGCTCTTTGTGTAAAATGAAACTGTTGGTCACTGCAATATCCAGGAAGTGCTGAAAAATGGTCATGTACCACTTCCGTGTTTTTTTACGGTGCACCGACTGTGTTCCCAGCATCTGGTCAGAGGTGTCAACTCCCCCCATGTACTTATTGTACTGTTGAACTGCTGTTGGCCTGGGAACAGGGACCCTCTGTTTTTGCCCATCCTCTGATATCTGCCATCTCAGCACTGTCTCTCCACTGTACACTGTGTGGACAGTTGTGCACATGGAGACCTCCCTTGTGTCCATCCACTTCACAAACAAAAGGTCATCATCTCTGATCCAGAGAATGGAGCCTCTTGGTGACCTTTTGTTCAAGACATTTTGTTTGGTGAAAAGAACTCCAACTCTTCCTTCTCGATAGGTCCCACATGCACCAAATCCCTGCTGGTGCAGATGTCGAAAGAGGAGAGGGGCTTGTGTAGAAATTGTCACGGTAAACTACATAGCCTGACCCCAGGTAGTCTCGGTTTACCAGTGATGCAACAACATCAAAAGAAAGGCCTTTCCCAGTTGAAAAATTTTGACTTACCAGTGTAAATTTTGAAGTCAATGGTGTAACCGTTGACATCTGCCATCACAAAAAGTTTTATACCCCACTTAGTGGGCTTGGCCTTCATATATTGTTTGAAGGATATCCTGGCTTTAGTGGCAACCATCCTTTCATCAACAGAAATGTGCTGTTTAGGGGTGGTAAATAGACATGCACCTGTTCCTCATAATGTCCAAGAGGGGTTGCACTCTGTGGAGACAGTCATACGCCTCTGTGCCTCGTTTCTTGTCATTCTCTGCATCTTCCATTGGATCGCTGATATGCAGATTGCAGGAGATTGTAAGAAAACAATCTCTTGACATCACAGTAGCGGGAAAGGGGAACATGAAACAGAGTCTTCTTCCTCCAGAAGTCCCTCACTTTGGGCAGATCCATTACACCCATGTAGAGAAGCAGACCTATGTACTTGTTAATTTCTTCAGGGCATATATCAGTCCATGTGAATTTCCTACCCCTCTCCAGATTTCTCACCGCATTCTTGTTTGTGTGTTTCACACAAGATCTTCATAACCTCTTCATTAAAAATTAACTGAAAATGTCAAGTGGAGACATTTTTCCAAATGATGTTTTATAAACAAAGTTCGGGAGGAGCACGTTCAAATAATTGATCCAATTATCACATCATTCCAACCAGCTGTCAACAATCAGTAATCAACATTTCTATCCAATCAGCATGAGTGCAGACCTATAAATACTCATTCGACTCACCAACGTTCCTCGACAGTTTTTCAGCATCCCTCCACCACCCCGTCTCTTCACACTCGCCTGGTTACTTCCTAAACCAGCAATACGGGGGGAGTATTCTGGGTTCGGGCCGAATACCGAGCCCGGAGCCCTCTCCTCGGACAGCACGCCAAATACGCATACCATTTATTTCATCTGACTTATTTGTGAGTGTGAACTCGTGAAATATAAGTGGAGGCTGCACTCCTGGTGTTATTTTTGGGAGTAAACCTTGGGATATTGGGCACTATATCAGGGTCTGCCTCCGTCCTCCATCTTTCACCTTGCGTCACTGGTGAGGCGCTACGCGATCCCTCACGACCACGACCACGACTGCAACCGCGGCCACGACCACGACTGTGACCATGGCTACGACTGTGATCACGGCCCCTCAGAGGTGGTGTTGTGGAAGGCACATTAGCTTCTTCAGAAGTAGAAGCAACACTGAAAAAAAAAATACAAGTGTAACGAGGTTAGATGTTGTGGGAAGAAGGAGGTGGGGAACCGGCGAAAGTTAACACATTTTTATTCCAAAAATAAAACAAATATAAAACGAAAGTAAAAGACATATATCACATATAATAAAACACAACATAAGTCCAGGCCTATTCCTCTCTCGATCTCCACTGTCGTCGCTCCTCCTTTTATGCTTCTGCTCCTCCATGAGAGATACGAGACCGGTGCGGTCGTGCAGGTGTCGCTCATCAGTAATCACGCCACCGGCCCAGCGCCGCTCTCTCATGGCCCTCGGCCTCGTCCTGCTCACCACAACAAGCTTGTGTTACAAACTCACTGTATTTATAAATGTATTTTCCATTATGAAACAATACATTAGTAAAATCTAAATTGTAAAAAATAACTACAATAAAATGTTATAAATACAACAACACAATAACAATGAAATAATAATAAAAAAATAAAAGCCTGCAGTTACTTACACAAACGCATGCCAACGCATTTATTTACACACATATCTCACACTTATGTATACACACGCATGCAGCCTTCACACATGCATGCATGCATGAATGCACACACACACGCACACACACTGATGGACGTTCTGAGGACATTTGTCCAGGCCAGTTTGCGAACGTCCCTATTTCGTCCCTCACTGCCATTTCCCATGACAACACTTGGGAAATCCAGTCGCCCATGCCTTTGATTTTTATCATTAGACCGGACATCTTGCAACTCAAACGAATAATTAAACTAAAATATAAACCAATATTGGATTAAAAAGGGGATTTGTTTATTCCTTAATATCCATTAATTAATTGTGATGATGTATTTTATCTAAAAACCATGGTTTTTTGTTTTGCAGATTGACGTTATAGTATTAGTAACTAATACTAAAAATATATTATTTGAATTAATTGTCAAATTAAGTTAATGTTAAAAATGTTAGTGTTTTAATTTTAATGTTAAGATAATAACTTTCATGTTACTTATAACTTCTATCACTAATTAAAGATGTAATCAAATCAGAGTCTGTTTTCAGCCAATATAATTTAAACATCAAAAACATGATAATTTATTCAATTGAATAGACTACAATTACTATTCCCACATGTATGAAGAAAATAAGGTTGAATCTCAGGAGCTCTAAAAGAATGCATCGACTTCAAATGATGAATGCAGCCAAGGAAAATGCGAAGAAGGGAAAAGCACATTGCTGGAAAGAAAAGTGGAAAATAACACAGGTAAGACAAATAAAAGTATCCTAATTTAGGCTGCATGTCAAACTGTTGGTCAGGCGATCGAATGACTGGTTTTATTCAAAATAAGTTATTTTAGGAAACATATTATTCTAATTATTGCACTTAAGACTGATAGTACTTGAATCTCAAAAAAAAGAAAAGAAGAAGTGTCATATTATATAGCTTGCATGCAAGTGACGATCAAATCATAGGAATCAAATGCACCTAAGCGAGTGACGTCATTCATTACGGCACGCAGCATGTATCCATGGCAACGCTCAGCTGCTTAGTGAGTGACAGTTAACGGTCCTCCTCAGACGCGGCCTTGTGGTTTCTCTTTCGTCTGTCTAAAAGGTATTTTTAATTGTTAGATTAGTATACATTAGTTATCGTAACCATTACATTACATTTTATGAAAATTGTACCTTTTAAAACGTTTGATGAAGTTGTCGGCCGTGTACCACTGCTAACCGTTATGCTAACACTACGAAGCTAACGTTAAATGTTGCTGAAATGAGACAACGTTATATTTCACTTATGGATAAATAGACATATAAAATCATAACACTATTGAATGTGTTTATTTTGTTGTTTTAGGTAGATGCCAGGGGAAAGAATTGCCAACGGACTAACCCCACAGCTGACCCACACACACACAGCTGCCAGCGCGTTTGAAGACACACACACACACACACACGGAAAGAGCACAACACCTTTACAATTGTTCAAATAAATACTTTGTTCCTTACAACGTGTCTGTTTTCTTTGGTTAGCCAGAAATAAAATAAAAATATTAGGGCTGGGAATCGATTAAAAAAAATTTACTAATTAATTGCACATTTTCTGTAATTAATTGCAATTAATTGCGTTTTCCCCCAAGCTTGTAATCATCAATATTTAAACTTAGAATCACCTAATTAAGCTGCCAGCGCGTTTGAAGACACACACACACACACACACGGAAAGAGCACAACACCTTTACAATTGTTCAAATAAATACTTTGTTCCTTACAACGTGTCTGTTTTCTTTGGTTAGCCAGAAATAAAATAAAAATATTAGGGCTGGGAATCGATTAAAAAAATTTTACTAATTAATTGCACATTTTCTGTAATTAATTGCAATTAATTGCGTTTCCCCCAAGCTTGTAATCATCAATATTTAAACTTAGAATCACCTAATTAAACAACACAGGAAAAAAAAAAGGAACAGAAAATAGCCCTATATTAAAATATTAAACATCAATATATTATTCTTTTTCAATAATCAACATAATCAATTTAACAGGTTATTATTATTATTATTATTTTAATAATTATCAAAACAAAATATAGTCCTACAAAGCTATTATTACCAGAGCATGTGATCAGAGCAGGTCATTTTACCATTGTTGTGACTATACCAGCTGAGCTCAGCAAACAGAAGTCTACAGAGAAGAAATTTCACGTCATTTGAGTGGACTTTACTTTTCAAGTGCTTGGTACATGATTGAAGCCTTTGGGCCATTAACGACAGAGCCGCCCGACACACACACACACACACACACGGAACGGGAGAGAGCGCCGCTGCTGGGCCGTTAACGACAGAGCGCGCCAACACACACGCTGCGCGCCGCACAGAACGCGACGCACATACTGAGCGGAAAAGACCCGCTCATGAAACCTGCGCGAGAATGAAACCTGATCGCCGAACACGGAGGGGCGGCATATGTCAGCCTGTTTAATAGCAGACGCAGCAGGAAATCATTAAAACGAGGCAAAAAAAAAGGTGCTGCGTTATTTTTTTTTAACGCATTAAACATTTCAAATTAATCGCAAAAATTAACGCGTTAATTCCCCCAGCCCTAAAAAATATTCATGGGACCTAAACGCGAAAGTCCCCTTAATGTCCCGAATGGCCGCTGGTGGTCCTGTGAACGTCCTCTTGAACGTACGGAGGACGTCTTCGCGAATGTTCGCGGGACATCAAGCGGACCCTACACGGGGACGTTCGGGGGGACGTTCGCACAGGCCATTTAGGGGACGTTCGGGGGGACCTTTTTTTGTTAGCTGGGTCCTTCCAAGCGTCATCAAAAATAAACTCAATCGCCCTCCTCTCCTGTCTTCGCCATGTTTTTGTCCTTTTTTAATTATGTTTTGTAATCTAAAAATCGTCTTAACTAAAAATCATCTCTAACCTGCTGCGCTCCGTATATCCGTTAAAATCCTTCCTTCCCGCTCTCGGCTCGCCCCGAAAGGTACAAGGTCATTTGCTAATGGAAAGCATGACATTACCGTAATAAGCCGTATATTGGAAAAGCGCATAATGTCTACTTTCAGGATCTATTTGAAATGTTTTGATAGTGCAAACGGTTGAAGAGTTATGGTAACATGAATACAGCTTGGTCGGGCTGTGTCGGCGACGACACATCCGGTTTTAAAGGGTTAACAGAATTACTTTTGTACACAACAAAAATCCAAATATCTGTTTGCCACAACACTGCTGGATCTCACAGTGTTGGTAGTGTAAAAATGTATTATTGACTCGAATATGATAAAATGAGGAAGTGTTTTTTAATTACAGGTTTATGGATCAGATAAGACAAAAATGCATTCACGTTTACAGGAAATATTCAAGGCATCCTCCAGGCTTTTCATGGTTGACTTGTTGGTAACTCAGTTTTCTTCGTCGAACCTGTCTGCTGATGCCAAAACACTTCTTATAAGGCCTTACATTTTCTGAAATAAAAAATGAAAGGAAAACTTTACAAGTATTTTTTTTTTTACTTCATGGGGAGGTGCAACAGTTGCAAACTATATAAAATCAATCCAGAGACTTTCTGCAGCTACAGATGAAGAGAAGATTCAGGAGGAAAGTGAAATAACAGTAAGTCTATTTGTCTTCATTTCATCTAAGATACTCAGATCATTAACTTTTCCTATTTGGTTTTTTAAAAAGTCTTAAATTACATTCAATATGGATAAAACCAGGCACATTTGACCAATTCCAAACCACATTAATCTTAATACCTACTATTAATTTAGTATTTAATCATTTATAAGTGATACGTTTTTATAGGCTTTATAGACAGTTTGAGAGTGACTTTTGAAGGACCGGCACCACACCCTCTTGAACCACTGTTTGAAGAATTCATCTTCCAGAATCTGGCAGTAAGTTTTGAGAGTTCATTTTAAGTCCATCTCTGCAAAACGGACTTCAGGGTAGGATTGAAAATAATTGTATCTGTAAAAGAAAACACGCCTAATAATTATGCACACCTGAATATAAGGCGTTTTTCATTTCCAGCAGCCTTCATGAACAATTATATATCACTTATAAATGGTTAAATACAAAATTAATTGTAGTTGTTAAGTTTAATGTGGTTTGGAATTGGTAAAATGTGCCTGGAAAAAATATGATCAGAAAATCAACTTGCCTAATAATTCTGCACGCACTGTATGACAAAAAACAAACAAACTGATTTACAGTGGTTGCAACTCAGCCTTCAATGGTTTTAAATATGATTAACCATAACTATTTTTTCATCAGTAGAATTTATAATTTGATACCCCTGTACAACTATTGTATTATACAAAACTGTTGCAATAGATTGCACATTTTTTATAATATTGTATAGTCTCCCTTGGTTCTATTTATAAATGGCATGTCCTACTTGGTTTAAAATGTGAAATGTAAAAAAACAGCTGTCAAATCTATAATTAATACATATATTGTGTGTACTGCTGTGTAAAGGAGTGTACCAGAAGACCCAAACGCAGAGCTGCCAGACAACTAGACTTTATTGATAAAAAAACAACAAGCAGAGATGGGCGGATGTTGTGCATCAAAAAGTACTGTTACATATTACAATTACTTACTTATCAAATGTATTTAATTAAAGGTCCCATGACATGAAATTTTCACTTTTTGAGGTTTTTTAACATTAATATGAGTTCCCCTAGCCTTTATATGGTCCCCAAATTTCTAGAAATTTCAATCGGTGTAAATCGAGCTTTTGCTATCTTTCTCTGCCTTTGAGAAAGTGGAAGCTTAATCGGGCTGATCTTGAATCTCCTCCGTATGACGTCATACGGAGGAAATGTTTCCTCCCCTTTCTCTGCTTTGCCCGCCCAGAGAATATTTCCCGCATGAGAAAATGAGCTAGGAAGCAGGAACGCGTGCGCGCGATTTTAGTTTGTCCACGGGAGATATCATGGCTTTTGAGCGAGTGAAGCATAATAATTGCTCAATAATTGGATGTACAAATGAACACCGAAGCCTTTTTTTAGTTCCTTCATCCAAGCCCCAGAAGAACCAGTGGATTCATTTCATTTCCTCTGGAAATGCGCCGACACAACTTCCCAAAGTTTTGCATGTCTGCGGCAAACATTTCACTGACGACTGTTTCCTCAACTTGGGTCATAGAGGTGGCTTCGACGAACGTCTGAAAATAAATCGATCGAGCCGAGCAACACTTTCTGATGTGTAATTGTTCAAGTTCAGACAGGTAATCTTTCTCTCAGATCGTTCAATATGCTGTTTATGCCTCAGTAAGTCAAGCCAGTGACTAAAATATAAACTTCACATCGTTTCTTTTAGTAGGATGAAAATAATCGTATTTAAATTGTGAATAAATTATTTACAGAAAGCGATCAAAGAACAATCTTTGTAGGAGTCGCGCGCACGCGTTCCTACTTCCTAGCTCATTTTCTCATGGACACAGCGCGATCGAGTTTATCTGGACACTTGCCAAACTCGTTATGAAATCAATGACGCACGTTACACTGCACATGAAGCTCTTACTGTATTTACATCATCGTGTTTGCATTGGTGAAAGCAGAGAGAGTGCAGAAACTGCGTTGCAATGATAAGATCTTCATTCTCACGATCAACAAAAGACTGTCATCTGCTCAATGCTCATCACGGCAACATTTTATGTGATGGGAATAGATCTAAATACTTTAAAAACTTCTGACGATTTGTTAATCTCGATAGCTGTAATAGTAAAAACGTATAATAACTGTAGTAAAAGTATTCGAGAGAGTTTCAAATGTAATAAGTAGCTATTTCATATGCAAGCATGTCAGCCAATCACAGCAGTGGCCGGTTACACCGAAGTCTCACACAGACACGCCCCTTCAAACAGAGCGTTCAAATCAGAGGCTAAAACTGGGCTAGGAAAAATGCCTTTTGTTTCTAAATTATGACTATTTTTTATCTAAAAAACATACCAACATTATAAGGGCAACCCAGGAAACATTATAAAATAATATAATAACCCCATGTCATGGGACCTTTAAAATACAAGTCATTTATACGCTTTTTTTTGACAAGCAATCATTTGAAGTGCGAGAGTAATGGTTACAATTTATAATAACGTTCAGTTATTAATGATGAAGTAATAATTTACAAAACATGACTATATGTTCATAAATGAATAGTAAGTGATATGGTAACATTTTATGAATGTTTTGTTAATTCAGTTGTAAGAAATTTTTAAATTATTAGTTAGTGATGAACTAATCATTTACAAAATATGACTATGTTCATGAATTAAGTGGTATGCTAACGATTTACAAATGCGTTGTAAGTTTTCTTAATGTGTAAATCATGCTTTAAAGAAGAGTAATTTATTTGTTTTCAAGTGAATATGTTGTACCCTTAAAAAGAGAAAAAGTAACGGGAGAAGGTTGAAGAAACTCACACGCAGCTCTTTCCTTCACTCGTCTGTATTGAATGAGCTTTTAAACAATGTGTACAAGAAAACATACATTTCAACATTCGTGCACTCATCAGATTCAGGATCACAGTCACAAGCACCTTCTTAATGCTTTCTAAATTACCATATGAAATGTAAATTATTTTAAACAAAGTTATCAAATTACATTTTAATACTCCTTTTTAAATGAGTTCTCACTTAACACTAAAATGAAATATACTTTTAATAGTATTCATTGTCTCAGCATGACATGAACTTACCCTTATAGTGATAAATACACAATAAACTTTACAGCAAAATATGTGGACGCAGCAGTAACTAACTTAAACACCAACGACAAAGTAAACACTCGTATATGGCGGGACTCGGACACGACGGAGCCACGAGGTCTCCGGCTGCTAGCATAACGTTACACATCTTCTTAGTTAGCACGAATATCAACGTGTTAAAATCTACATTGCTTTGTGAGTGGTAATTACCTTAAAAAGGGAAAAAGTAACGGGAGAAGGTTGAAGAAACACACTCGTCTGTATTGAATGAGGAAGAGAAGCGCGATCCCCCTACGGAAGCCCAGAGGCATTACCAACACATCAACGAATAATCAACCCATACAGACAAGGATCAGCATTATCTGCATTCCATTTCATAATATTACTCGTTGTCTAGTTTTTTACAGTGACAAAACTTAATACACATTCTAATATAAACATTGGTCCCACTTTATATTAGTACTATGTACTTCCATTGAAAGATAAGTACAATGTACTTATTGTGTTCATGTTTTATTGTAAAACACTTTTGCTGCTATTGCGGTGTGATACTGTCACAGTGTCTGGTGGTTCCCTGGGTTTAACACTAGAGGTCTCAGTTTTCACGGTGTCTAGGCATTTTCACTACATTTCCCATAATCCTGTCTGTCACTGATTGTTAATTTTCTTCAGCTGTTTCTCGTCACCTTGTTTGCACTTGTGTATATATACCCTGTCTGTTTCAGTGTTTGTCACGGAGTCCTTGTATATTGTCCCCACACTTCCGTTCCTGTTGTTCGTGTTTATCTTGTGTTCTTTGGATTGCCTGTTGATTTCGACCCTTGCCTGGACTGTTTGTGAGTACGGATTACCCTTATAATAAATACTGCAATTGGATCTTCTCGTCTTGTGTGTGTTCGTGACAGATACGGGTAAGGTTAGGGACAGGTGTGCAGCGCAACAGAGACTAGTATGATGGCTACGACTGTGACCACGGCCCCTCAGAGGTGGTGTTGTGGAAGGCACATTAGCTTCTTCAGAAGTAGAAGCAACACTAAAAAAAAAAATACAAGTGTAACGAGGTTAGATGTTGTGGGAAGAAGGAGGTGGGAACCGGCGAAAGTTAACACATTTTTATTCCAAAAATAAAACAAATATAAAACGAAAGTAAAAGACATATATCACATATAATAAAACACAACATAAGTCCAGGCCTATTCCTCTCTCGATCTCCACTGTCGTCGCTCCTCCTTTTATGCTTCTGCTCCTCCATGAGAGATACGAGACCGGTGCGTCGTGCAGGTGTCGCTCATCAGTAATCACGCCACCGGCCCAGCGCCGCTCTCTCATGGCCCTCGGCCTCGTCCTGCTCACCACAACAAGCTTGTGTTACAAACTCACTGTATTTATAAATGTATTTTCCATTATGAAACAATACATTAGTAAAATCTAAATTGTAAAAAATAACTACAATAAATGTTATAAATACAACACAATAACAATGAAATAATAATAAAAAAATAAAGCCTGCAGTTACTTACACAAACGCATGCCAACACATTTATTTACACACATATCTCACACATATTACCCTTATAATAAATACTGCAATTGGATCTTCTCGTCTTGTGTGTGTTCGTGACAGATACGGGTAAGGTTAGGGACAGGTGTGGTGGTATGGTTAAGTTTAAGGGTGGGTTAAGGTATAAGGTAAGGGTCAACAGTGTACTTACAAATGTAATTACATACATTAATTACAGCTGTAATTCCATGCTGATATTAAAAAAATATAAGTACAATGTAAAAACCAGTATGTACACAAGTCCATTGTATCAAATTAGTAATTTCAATGTAAGTACATAGTACTTAAAGCCACTTAATATAAAGTGGGACCTAAACATTAATATAACAGACTATTGTAAATTAAATAATGAGTTAGGAACTATACTTTCACATACCACTTGTCACAAATACACACTTATTTATGACCTACAGTTAGAGAATTCCAGTGGGTTATGTTAAATCCCTTCTGTGTGGGATCTAGTGATAATGTGAACCGGTTTTACCTGCCACTGAAGCTCACATAAGGGGCACAGTAGTTAAAGGGTGTACTCACACTAGGCGATTTGAACCGTGCCCGAGCGCGATTGACCCCCAGAGTCTGGTTTGTTTGACTAGTATGATCGTTCTGTACGATCATACTAGTCTGTACGTGCCCAGGCGCAGTTCGCTTAACTCTTCCTGGCCCGCATGGAAGAGGTGGGCCAGAGTGCTGTTCAGTTGGGCTCGGGCGTGGTACGCATGTAGTGTGATCGCAAACTGCTCCGGGAGCACAGAACAGGTACTACTCTTGTGTGCACCACTGTTATCATTACAACAGCAAAGGTACAAGGTTATGTACTTACTAAGGTTACTTCCCTGAGATAATGGAACGAGGACTGTGAGGCTAGATGCAATGGGAAAACTGTTTTCTCAGATTTACTGAAAGGGTTAATTCACCCAAAATTGAAAATTCTGCCAGTAATTATTCACCCTCATCTTGTTCCAACCACGTAAGACTTTCGTTTATCTTCGGAACACAAATTAAGATATTTTTCATGAAATCTGAGCGCTGTCTCACACTTCCATAGGCTTCTATGTTATTGAAACTTATTATTATTATTAACAGGTAATTAAAGTCAAGCATTTTGTTTTATTATTAATGGCACATTACAACTTAAATTTGCTACAATCCAGTAGAGCCTCTGTTGCGCTGCACAGACGACAAAACCCGAAGGTGCTGTTGAAGGAGATTAGCAGCCAATCGCACCAGAAAATGAAGATAATGAAGCTAGTCTTTATTCTGCTAAATTATTATTTAGTGAATAATTCACGAAATTGAGATGACTGACAGTGATATCCATAGCAACAAAAGAACATTTTCAAAATAGATCCATAGGCCTATAAACAACTCAGAAAAACGTCTCGGTTACGTATGTAACTCTAGTTCCCTGAAGAGGGAACGAGACGCTGCGTCAAAGCGCTGCGGGAACGCACCTGCATGAGTGTGTCATGAAGCACGTATGGAATCAGTCCAATAGCGAGACGGAATGTCATAGGCGAGTGACGTCATCGACCAGGAAACTATAAAGCACCCCTGAATCATAACAGCGTTAGCTTCTGATAGGCTGAAGCAAGTCGATCATGGGCATGCTGGGAGTATTTATTTTGAGAGACGAAATAATTTCCCCAATTATTTTGAGAGACGAAATAGCAAGCAGATAGATAGTCTTGAGAGTAATACATTACTCAGGAACTTCTTCAATGGGCTCGAATGGAGCTAGTGAGAGGCCTTCTAATATGACGGCCAGGTCCCATGTCGGCACCCTCGTGCAGACTGCTGGCCTCAGCCTCAAAGTGCCACGAAGAAGTGGGTGTCTCCCCAAAGAAACTCATTGGACGCTGCTGCCATCAGACCTAACAGTTTCTGAAACTGCTTTACAGTGAGCGGCTGGCCTAGCTTCACTTGTTTCACGGCTGAGAGAATCGAAGCAATACGAGCAGGAGCCTGATGCTCGGGTCCGAACGGAAGGACCTGATATTGGTAAGCTTTGCCCCCGAAAGCGAGCCTCAGGAACTTCCTGTGTTGTGGAAGGATGGAAACATAGGCGTACTTTAGAGCTATCGTGACAAACCAGTCCTCGGATCTGATTTGTGACACGATCTGCTTGAGATTGAGCATCTTGAATTTGAGCTTCCCTACTGTGCTAAAATTGGACGCAACCCCTCATACTTCTTTGGAACAATGAAGTACCGGCTGTAATAACCAGACTCACAGCTGGGAGGAAGAACTCTTTCTATAACCTCCTTTTGCAGAAGATCTTTTACCTCCTGTTCCATTACCAGAGCCTGCTCGGGGGCCCACCACAGTGGGCAGGAACATTCTGAATCGAGGTGGATGAGACCTGGGTTGAATAGCGTAACCGTTTTCGATCGTCTACAGGACTCACTGAGATACATTTGGCAGACTTTTCCACTCTGCCAGAAAATCTACTAAGGGTACCAGCCTCTCGAGGCCGGCCTCTGGAATATTCTACGAAACTTTCGTCCATAATAAAAAATTTCGGATCGGGTTAGATTTTCTGCGTTTTTCGCATCCACAGCCAGTATTTTGAGAGGTTTTTTGACAATTAAGAGCCACCGTACAAGCGAACGACAAAATGCAGAATGGCGTCTGACAAGTTGATGCACTTCGTCTCGCAGCACAAAGTACTGTATGAAAAACAAAATGCGGATTACAAAGACACTGAATATAAAGACAGATTGTGGCAGATGATTGCTGAACAGCTTGGGAAACAGGATGGTAGGGATTGATTTCAAAACAAAGGGTGTATGAAAGTGCATACAGTATTGTGTTCAAGTTAGCTATACAATAGCTCTTTTGCTAATGTCATTCATTCATTCGTAGTGAATAGTGATAACCAGTCCCAACCAGGGTTTATTCATTCAGTTGCTACCATACTTGGACTTTTAATAGAATACATGCAAAGCTCTGGTCACCTAAATTACTGCAATAATGTATTTAACAATATATATATATATATATATATATATATATATATTATATTAGTATATGCTATTAGATATTATGAATAATCAACTGCAAAACATCTAATATAATAACAATAATGTACCTTTTTTATAATGAAAAATGCACCCAGTGCCGGCCTGAGCCTTTTGGGGGCCCTAAGCAGAATTTGATTTGGGGGGGTCCCTCCCACCACGCGGAGTCACCTGTGCTTGACGATTATTGACACAAATGTAACGCTATAATGCTACATTATAAATGAATACTGTGAGGTTATGTGTTAATACAAAATAAATACTTAAAGGAACACTCCGACTTTTTGGGACTTTAGCCTATTCACCTTATCCCCCAAAGTTAGATAAGTCCATACATACCTTTTTCATCTCCGTGCGTGCTATAAGTCTGTTTGACGCACCCACCGCTATGTATGGACTTATCTAACTCTGTGGGATAAGGTGAATAGGCTAAAGTCCCAAAAAGTCGGAGTGTTCCTTTAATAAAAAATAGATACTTAAATAAAAAAGTTTTAACTTTTACTTTACTCTTTTACTAACTCTTTGAAACTTCTGAAAACAAAGAGTCACAAAACATAAATAAATTATTTGCAAATGCAAATGTGCAATAAATGTGCAAAATACATTTATACAAAATACTAAATAATACAAAATAAAACCAAAATAGACAAACATGGATGTAATCAAAAATATAATGTAAAAAAAATAGATGCTTAAATAATGAAAGTGCATAAACTTTTGTTTTTAAAACGTTTAACTTTTACTTTACTCTTTTACTAACTCTCTCAATTATTTGCTAAAAAAAATTACAAAATTGAGAAATCAGAAACATAATAACAGCAACAACAATGACAATTATTGACGGTGTAACTGTCCTCAAAATCTTTTTTTTTAATAGATTATTATTGTAACAGACTTTGTTGGATTGTACATGCATCATGACAGAATCCAACAAAGTCTGTTAAAATAATAATAATGTACTGGTGCTAGTTGTATATGTGTGCATGCAATGTATTTTCCCCTCGGGGCTTGCCGGCACTTGGTACTGGAGTGTCGCGGGGTTTTGGAGTTAGTGATCTGATGTGTGGAATATAATAAAGTGGAGAAGAGTTCAAACTGCTATCGTTTATTATTTTCTTATTTCTGTAATAGTGTTAGGTGAGCCCACAAGAATAACAAAGTCTTCCCAAACGCTTTTAGACTTAATTTTCACAAATAAACCAGATAGAATTAGAAAGACTTATAACCTCATTACTGGGTTATCAGATCATAATTTTACTCTGGTATCCAGAAAATTTACAAAAACACGTTTTAAAAATCAGAACTCAATGAAGGGGAAATCCATGCCTTTTATCACTTTAAAGGACATGGCTTTCATTGAAAATGAAATAAAGCAAGTAAATTGGCATGACACCATTGGGAGTATGCCCTGTGAGCCAGCCTGTGATGATTTAATGTCAACCATTAAAGACATTATATTAAAATACACTAGGAAAAGGGGCAAGAAAACAAATAAAAAATATAATCTACCCTGGTTCAACACAAATATCTGGGAGTTAATGAAAAAAAGGGATGCTTCTTTGAAAAAGTTTTTAAAATCAAAATTACTTACTGATCATCTGATTTTTAAAAATGTAAGAAATAAAGTCACACAACAACTTAGAAAGGCTAGAGCAAATTTCTTCCTCAATGTTATTAGTGAGGCAAAAGGAAACCCTAAAAAGATATGGAAGAGCATTGATAAATTACTTGGAAGGGAAAAATTAGCAAATAAACATTTAAAACTCATGGTGGATGGCTGTATCCAGGATGATGAACAGCTTATTGGGGAATGTTTTAATGATTATTTTATAAATTCAGTGCGAAAATTGAGTCTAAGCTTTCCAAAAACTCAACTCACACAACCTTTAACTTGTGATGACTCTGCTTTTAAATTTTCCCTAATTAACACAGAGAAAGTGGAAAATATAATTTCACTCCTATCTAATAGCAAAGCTAAAGATATATATGGCTGTGACACAGCTTTTTTAAAACAACACAAGACATCTATTATGATACCTCTAGCGATGATTATAAATGAGTCTTTTAATGAAAACATCTTTCCCAGTGTGCTTAAGCCTGCCATTGTCACCCCTGTGCATAAGTCTGGGGATACTCAAGTGGTCTCTAACTACCGACCTATCAGTATTCTCCCAGCAGCATCAAAGGTTATTGAGAAGGTGGTGGCAGAACAACTAATAGCACATCTGGATTTAAAGTCCTTTTTCCATCCTATGCAATTTGGTTTCAGAAAGAAACATTCTACTGAAACTGCATGCTGTTATCTCATTGAAGAAATTAAAACTAGCTTAGATCAAGGAGGAGTGGTGGGAGCAGTCTTCTTAGATTTACGCAAAGCCTTTGATACAGTTAACCATGAGGTACTGATACACAAACTGGCCAAATACGATATTTCCATAAATGTCCAAAATTGGATAAAATCTTATTTGATAAATCGAAAACAATGTGTGCAAATAAATGGCACATTGTCTACGTCTCTTGCATCTACTATGGGAGTTCCACAGGGATCAATCCTAGGACCACTGCTGTTTTGCTTATACATTAATGACCTGCCTTCGGTATGCAAGAGCATAAATATTGTTATGTATGCTGATGATACAGTTTTATACCCATGGGAGAAGTGCAACAGACGCTCACCTTTTGTACTGCATTACATCCTGGTCTCAGGCATGTAAAACAGTTATAAAACCTTTAGAATCTATATATAAAAATGGCCTTAAAATCCATGATAAAAAAAACACGTAATTATCATCATTGTCATATATGATCAATGTATCACATACTGGTCAAATATGATCTACTTAGTTTTGATAATTTAATAAAACACTCAAATTTGTCTTTGCTACATAAAATCATTTATAGTGCTACTGCTCCCCCTCTGAAAAAGTTTGTAACACTCTGCTCCGAAAAAACAGTACGAACAACTAGAAGTGTTACAAGGGGGACAAAAACGTAAAACTCAATTTGGGAGTTCCACTTTCTCATGTGTGGCCATGAGGCAGTGGAATACTCTTCCCACTGAACATATCTTATGTGCAGATTCTCGCACCTTCTCATGCCTAATAAAGAGCTGGTTATTGGGCAAGCAAGCTTGCACACATCTGTAATAAAATATGTTTTGTTGTGTACTGTATGTGTACTGTGTGTGTGTGTATGATTGAGTGTCTAGAGTTGTATTGTACTATAATGTGCTGGAGATGCTGCTAAACTGTCTGATGGTTGATGGCCTCCCTGTTTCTTTTTTAAATCTGCTAGTTTGTAATTATAATGGACACTATTTTTATTCATAACTCTGTGAAATTTCTATTTTAAAATCAGAATCTTTATTTTAATTTTATTTTTAATTCGTTATACCTGCCCAGGGACTACAGGTGGAAATTAGCAATTGTTGCTATAACCTGGCCCAAAACATATTCTCTTGTTTAACAAGTTTAATGTTTATTTGTGCATTGTCCCTGTTTCAAATAAATGATTTCCAATTCCAATTCCAACCCTATACGAACGCTCGGTTACATTATTAAGATTATTAAAACCATATTAATGAAGTTGAAGTCTATTTTCATCATAGAAGTCTCCCCACCCATGAGTTGTCTATGCACGCGAGGTGTCTAGATTATGCGCATGACTCAAACGCTGGCAGACACAGCAGCAGTTGTAGGCAGGTATATTGATCATAAAATCAGAATTCGCTTGTCATGAATTATTCATTCATTCATTCATTTGTCACTTGTTTTATCTAATATGTGTTAAAAAAACACAACTAAATTCGCTTATACCTCGGGCCGGCCCTGAATGCACCACAGAAAGCTTGAGGATGAGAATGGAATTAGGGGAAGATGATAGAACGCAGACAGAGAAGGAGAGTGACCGTGTAATGATGGAGACAGAGAGAGAGGGCAGCACAACTCCTCCAGGTAGCTGCGGTGCAAAAAACAAGAAGATGCAGGCAGAGAGTGAGGACAACCTAGAGAGGTACTGTCAATGGAGAGAAGCAAGGGAGAGAGAAGGAGAGAGAGAGGCAGAGCGACAGCAGCATCAGGCCAGGCAGGACCTGCAAACTGATGAGGTGTCCACCTTTCTCTCCACGCCCCAGAGAAATTGTAATCTAAAAATTAAAATGCATGAATTGATTCACAATGTTTCATTTGGAGGGCTTTATTATCAGCAGTTTTCCCAGGATCAAAACTACCGTTCTCTGTAAATTAACTAGTTTTTGTACATTGTACAATGTTTAAATATTTTTCACAACCATTTAAGAGCACCAGTTTTAAAGTAATTATTATTACTAATGCATTATTCTTGTTTAACTGGGGCTTAAGGGGTTCATCTAAAAAACAGTTTAAATTATTTTATTTTTTTATGTGCAGTAACACATTTTAAATGTTTACTTCAATTTTGGTTTTGTTCTTCTGGGCAGCAAGTTCTTATAAAAGCAGAATAAACAAGAAACGATTAATTCAACTGTCTTTAGTTGTTTTTCTTTATATGTTTAAAATATAAATATTATTTAACAACACTACAATAATACAACAATTAATACAACAAAAACTACAATAATACATAAATGAATACATATTGTATGTACAAAATATAAATGTATAAACTATACAGTATCATGTTTTACAGAGTATAATGTATATAACAATTTGTGGATCAGTGTTGCATTGAATGTAATAATAATAATAATAATAATTTTAGTACTTGTAATGAGGGGTCGGAAGCGTGTGGATCCATTTGCAGATAAACTTTAATAATCAAGATCAGGGTCAAACAGGCGGGGTTCAAACAACAGTGGCAGGAATATCAGAGACAGAGCAGAAACAGAGACGATACCAAGCAAGAGTCAGGGCAGGCAGCAAAGCAGTCGAAGTTCCAGAGAGCAAGATCACAAGGGCAGGCGGCAGAGAATCAACAGTAGTCTAACAATCCAGGATTATACACAGAAGGATCACAGAATATCAAGGTTAACGCTTAGAAATGTCAGCCGGGGCAATACAACACTTCGCAATGAGTCTGAGTGTGAGTGCTGCTTAAGTAGAGCAGATCATGGAAAACACCTGTGCAGGTGATTAGTCTCTATGCGGGGTGCATGGGAAATGTAGTCCGGGAAAGTCAATACTCAGGTGAGGGTGCCCTCCGGTGGCCATCAGAGAGAGCCACAGAGGTCTGATTCATGACAGTAATAATTTTATCTGATTATATATATTTGGTTGTGTTTACAAACTACACTGCATACACGAATCCAACTCAGCCATTATGCATGACTGAGACTATACAGTGTGATTGGTTGTGTGTGTCTACAATCTGAGTCCAGGGCGCACACGGTCATGGTACCTCGCCAGCAGGTGAGACAAAATATTTTTAAAATGTTTCTCTGATGTGGAGAGCCTCTTCAGATGCGTGGTTGCCCCTTAGCCTCTGAAACTCCTGTAGACAGGCGTTGCCACTGCCAGCATCGTCAACATCAAAGCTTTCACCCTGGCTGGCTTGTCCCACTACTTCATGGCGCAGGTAGTTGCATAAGATGCAGGTTGCCTTGATGATGCTGTCTGCCAGGTCAGGGTTCATCTCTAACAAAAAAAATTGCCTTTTGTAAACCCTGAATCTTTGGGTCAAAATGCCGAACGCATTTTCTGAGATGCGACGGGCTCTTGACAGGTGGAGGTTGAAGATGTGATTGTCTTCTTCAAGGTGCTTTCCACCGTAGGGTCGGAGCAAATATTGCTTCAAGGGAAAGGCCTCGTCTGCCTCGATAACATGGTTGACCTTCCCCAATTCAGGAGCAGATGGGAGCTCCAATGGGGGTGGAACATTCAGGGTCCCGCGCTGGAGGTCCCGTCCCAGCTCAGAATCTGCAAAAATGCCTCCATCGCTGTTCCCACCATAGCTCCCCAAATTGATGGCCAGGAAACGGTAATCAGCATCTACTAATGCGAGGAGGACAATGGAAAAAGTGCCTTTATAATTAAAAAAAAAGGGAACCTGAGTTTTAAAAATTGTGTGATTGAGCAGCCGATTCGATTACGAATCATGTATTATTTGGGAATAAAATATAAGCTGTATACAGCTGTTCTGTCTAACCCAGCGCTTACGCCGGCCGTGTGTGTGTGTGTGTGTGTCTCTGTTCAGGATCAATTGGTTTACGGAAATTGGTGGTCTTCTTTTTAATATGTGGCTCCAGTAACGCTAGCAAAGCATCAAACTGTTCCACTGACATTCTGAGATAAATTTTGAATCGCTCGGGGTAATTTCGTAACTCCTTGATAAGGAGGTGAAACTCTCCTTCCTCTCGGCGCAATCTCAGGATTGGATGGACCCAATATTTTCTCTTTCTCTTTCTCTTTTTAAGAAGAAAGAGGGAAACAAAATCATCCTCACTGCTTGACGAATCCATTTAGTATTTTTTGCGTTTTTTCCCACAAAGGTTTAATAAATACGCATCGGACTCAGTGTGCAAGGTTTCCGTGCGTGACGAATTTTAAGGCTGACGAACACGAACAAAACGCATACGAAAATTTCGGACTCAGTGCAATGGCCTTTAGTGGTAATAACTGTCCTCAGATCAGTTTTACCCTTCGAAGACTTCGCCCGAGAGCGCCGCGTCACAGTTTTTCTGTGGGGGAGCATGAGACGTGACACTCTGTTTTTGCTGAGCCTGGTGCTTTTTCTCTTCTTGGAACCTATCGATGATTGTATTTACGGAGTCACCGAATAGGTCCCATACCCATAATGATTAGCCCCAGCTATATTAGAATATGTAGATGTTTGAGGACTAAAAATACGGGAAGAAACCGGTCTTTTCCAGGACTTCGACACCTCAGTGTGGAGGTCTCGAAAGAATGGTAGGCACCGAGGTGGAGGCTGCACGCAGGAAGGCAAAAAACGTTCATCTAGCTTGCTCTTTTGTCTAGATTCCTGCCTATCTGCTGGCCACTCAATGCTTAATTTTTGTACCGCTTGAGTGAGCACCTCCATTAACTCCTCACATGCAGGAGACTGAAGTTATGAGTCCTCAGTATCTCCTGTTTCAATACTAACAATATCCAGCTCCTCGGAACTGGACAGTTGCAGTATTGGGGCCTCAGCCTGGGCGTAAGAAACCGCAGAGTGCAGAGTTTTTTTTAAACATATTCAATCAGTCTAATTTTTGTTGAAATAATGAAAAAATAAATAATGACCTTGTGCTGTATGTTTGAAAAAAACTGATCTACAAACAGAGATATAATAGTTCACTGTTCGATCAAATAAGTCTATATGTATACTAGGGGTGTAATGATACACGTATTCGTATGGACCCGTTCGAAATTTCGCTATTTCAAATGTAGGCGTGCGGCAAGCGCGCTCATAATGTAGAGACGCTGGTGCGACCACAACATTGCCAAACGCAATGAAAGCAGAATGAAACTACGCTGCTCATTATTTTGTGCTTCATCGTTTATCAGTTTGGACCAATGCAGCGCAAGTCGATCTTGATCAAGCGACACTGTTACTACAAAGTAGTGATGTTACATTCGTGAACGAATCGTTGTTTTTGAACTAATCTTTTAGGTGAACGAATCGTTCTCGTTCACGTAATCCATTGACTCATATTTCTTGTTCACTGATATTCCTCCCTCCACAGCAGTCCGGCGCTATTAGCAGCGCGTGCGCAGCTCAGTGAACTGGGTAGCTCTGTGGACTTTTTCAACCTTTCAAAGAATGACTAAACCTCAAGCCAATAGCCTTTGAGTATGAGATGTGACGGAGCATGTGATTTGTAGAGAACGAATACGCCCTTCACTGACTGTGACCGAGTTGCTTTTGAGTCTGAACGAGAGAGAGAGATCTTCTCGTTCGTGAACGAGTTGAACGAACTGGTACATGTCGTTCGTGAACAAAAATAACCAGTTGTTTGAACGATAATGATGGCGAACAGATAGAGCTAGGCTCGTGTAGTTGGCATATTTGCATCAAAGAAAGAAAATTTACACCTTACCATTGTAATGAAAACAGTTTAATAATGCAAGCTGATGGTTATGTAACAAAGACAAATTAACATTTGTACTTGGTTTGAACTAAGTGAGCGTGGCACTTGACTGTTTACTTGATTTAAATTTACACTTCTCTTTACCTTCTCTTCTCTTATATTTTATTTGTGTTTTAGACTTAGTTTTGTGGTATTTTGCACTTTGAACAATTTACTTGACTACTGTACTGTTTTCTGTTCATTTTGAATTATAAAAAATGAATTAATTACATTTTATTTGTGTCATGCACTTCTCTAAAACCTGTAAAACAAACAAAAAAATATGACAGTATTGGTAAGGTCTCATTTGCGTAATGTCAGCAAACAGCATTTCAGTTCGGGCTGTGTAATTGGTTGGATCTACTGAACGAATACGCCCATCACTGACCGAGATCGCTCTGGTTTGAGTCTGAACAAGAGAGAGGGAGATCTCGTTCGTGAACGAATTGAACGAACTGGGTCCATTTCGTTCGTGAATGAAATGAATGAGAGTACAGGGTAGATTGGTCATTTAGCATGTGTTTGATCTCATTCAGTAATCAGCGGAAAACGGATGCAAAGCGCAGTTATAGGTGTGCACATACCATTGTTTATATTCATATCATACAGAATATAACTCAACGTTTAATATAATCCCAGATTCAGTTTATATCTGTCCACACAATTCAAATGTTAATTATGCAAGAAATCCTTGTGCTTTGGTCATCTGAACCACTTATTTAGACTTATTTTATTAATTTAGTAAATTAGGCAAACAATTTAACAAAGCCAAATCAGTTTTTTTTAACAACTAAATACGTTCGTTGACTTAAGACATAGCACAAAAGACACTATTTTTCGCCACCTGCTGGAGTCTTTATGTAATATGAAGAAATTGTCACTGAATTAATCAATGAACGAATCCCTGGAAAGAATCAAAATATCCACTACACTACACAGATATCCAGTAAAGAAAGCATTTGAATTCGCCACTGAAGTAATAACATCGTTGCGAGATCTAATGAGAAGCATTCACATTTCTTCTTTATTAATGGATCAAACAGCGCTGACGTGAAAACCAGGAAGAAACATTGTGCTTTCAAGTAACGTTACGTCGGTTTTATTTTGACATTATGATAAAATTGCTTCCCTCAAATATTAATCTGAAATAAAATAAACCTTTGTTTATAGCTACTACAATATTACATTTCATTTTTTTTAAGGATTACAATTGCCTTATAAGGAGCTGTTTTTGTTTTATATGTCAAGTATAGCTCCATCATTGCTCAAAGTAAAAAATTATCATACTTTATGATGTTAGTTTTAATAAAAAAAAAATTATAATAATGTAAATCAAGGAAATTTCTCTGGCATTTTTCTTTTTGCTTTATCGAAAACGTACCGAACCGTGAAAGTCGTGAGTGAATCGTATCGTATCGAACCGTCAATTTTGTGAACCATTACACCCCTAATGTATACTAAACTATGTAGTTGTATATTATCGTTTGTTTAACCATTATCCTAATTTTCTTTATTTATTTAATAATACAATTAATATTTTATAACATAGTTTAAACTCCACCAAATCTTAGGTTATTTCATTATTGTACAGCAAATGTAAATGGAAATTACCATAGTTGCATTTCATCTTTACTATTAATTGACATTTAATTACATTTCAAAATGCGGCAATTTGCTGCTCTTTTGCGAAATGTCCCTTTCTGCCACCTGGCGGTCATTTTGCGAACGGCTTTGAAATGCGACTGGATTAACTGTACACATAATTTGTAACCGGTAAGAAAGATCTATAAATGATGTGTAAAACATTTACAAGTGATGAATAATTTACACTAGATTAGGGGATGCAGATTAGAAAGCTTTTTAATTGGTTTATTCATGCATTTACACATCTATAACAGGTGTTGAACACTGTAGTGTGTACTGCAGTGTAAGTGCTGACTGGTGAAGGGTACAAGACAGCTGTCTTTTGACACACATGTAGTCTTTAACCACTGTGCACCTGATGTGAGCTTCAGTGGAAGGTAAAACTGGTTCACATTGGCCCTCATTTATCAATCTTGCGTCGAAACGGGCGTATATGTTGGCGTAAGATTATGCTTACACTCCTCTCATGCCTGATTTATGAAGCTGTGCGGTACAAAGGTACTTTGAAATTCAGGTGTACGCAAAACCTGCCTCTTGATAAATGCCGCGGCTGAAAACGATCATCATTAGATTAACACACCCCTATATATTCACGTCTCCGCCTCCCCCACGCCCTCATTTTACGCCATGGACACACGGAAGACGGCAGAGGAGAAACTTCTCCGGTGGAAATCCAGTTTAAATCGCTGGTTGGTTGAGCAAATTACCTATCACAATGCATTATTTTACAGCACGTGTTTTTGAAACTATTAGCGTTGAATTTCGCATGACGTCACATGTACTGGGGTGTACAATAGTGATGATGATGTGAATAATTGCATGACAATTTGTAATATTCTTCTTATTAGTATTATGATTTTGATTATTAATGACGCTTATTGTTATTTAGAAGAAGAATGTCTTTGTTATTATTATTATTTGTATTATTATTATTATTTAAAAGAAGAAGAATGTCATTTTAATTATTTTGTCAGTCTGAATTATTTTTTGGTCATTGAAAGCCTTTCATTACTGAACCCAGTCCGTGCGCACCTGCCGGGCTTAACTCACAAAAATAAACACTGAAGTTTATCATTTCCATGTTGTTGTTGTTTTACAGTGGGTCATAATATATCATATCTTTAGTTTGTCAGTGCGTTTTGTGGTGTTAGGAATTGTTTTTCTGCGCATTTCAGCACTAACTCAAAACGTGCGTACATGTACACCCACCTCCTGAGCTGGCGTAGGATTTGAGCGTGCCGTCCGCCAACGTCCATATTAATAAATCGCAAAGTCACCGTGGTTTTGGGTGTACGCTGGAAATTTGGTGTACGCACTTTTCATAAATGAGGGCCATTATCACTAGATCCCACACAGAAACACAAGTCTGTGCTGAAGAGTGCAAAGACTTAACATAACCCACTGCAATCCTCTGACTGTAAGTCATTAATAAATGTTTATTTGTTTGAAAACAAATACAGTAAATTACTGCTTTAGCATCACTTGCATGTTTGTGCTTTTGAACACAGACCAGCTTACAACTTTACGATACATCAATACATCAATACATTACATACTGATAATTTACAAATGTTTTTTTCATAATTTGTTCATGATTAACCATTGTTTATTGAAATGATACTAAAACAATTTTGACATAAGTAATTCATGTATCAACTAAGAACTTCTAATGAGTAACCATCTTCTAATGATCTGTTTGATTTCATGATTTACAATTTTTTTAGATAACTTACAATGCATTTGTAAATCGTTAGCATACTACTTATTGATAATTTATAAACGTGTATTCATGTTTTGTAAATGATTAGTTCATCATTAACTAATAATTTATAAATGACATAACTTAACGTTATTATAAAGTGTTACAAAATAACAGTCTGATTGTGGGTGGGTCGCTGTCACCCACAGTGAGAGCTGACAGTGGAGGAGAGTCTGGCACAGAACTAAACTGTGAAACCGAACTAAAAGTGAGTAAATCAGTCTCCTTAAACAAGCTTTTTGATTGATGATAATATGAAAAAAATATGTATGACAGGTCACAGTAGCGATAGACTTCTATACTATGAAAGTCAATGGCTACCGTCAACTGCGTGGTTACCTTTTTGTGTTCAACAGGAGAAAGAAACTCATACAGGGTTGGAAATTTTGAAGGTGAGTAAATGACAATTTTAATTTTGGGTGAAATAACCCTTTTAAAGCCAGAGGAATATATCAATTTTGGTTTTTATTTTTCTAAATAAATAATGACATGGCGTAATATGTCATGCGTTTAGGGATGGGCATCGTTAAGGTTTTAGCTGTATTACTACTCTTACCGATACTGCTTATCGATCCGGTACATTAATGGTATTCTTATCGGTTCTTTTTGTTTTTTTAGATATAAATATATATTATACTATGGACATGCTCTTTCCGCAACAAAGTGCTGAAACACTGGCACACAAATAATTCACATTATTTTACAGTTATGTTCTTATTATAAGTTTATGTAGCTTATATGACCGATTGTGCTGTACATGTTGCACTTAACTGTATCATCTTCCTTTTCGAAGTGATTCCAATCATATGAAGTAATTCAAACCATCATGGCGAACAGTGCACATCTAAAGCACCTCAGCTGAAGGAAATACCATATCTATCAACTTTAATATATCAGTCTATTATCGAATCGATAACGCTAACTTTAAAAATTAAAAGCTTTTATCTTCCAATACCGATATGGTGGTGATATATTGTGCATCCATAATTTTTCTATTTGACTCAAATCCTGGCTGTACTATAAATGCTGCTTTTGTACTTTTGACTGAACGTTTGCTTGTTTATTTCCTATTGTACAAACTTATTTGTATAATGCTAATATTTGTCATTTAAATATTATTTTTCTATAAATCATATTTTATATACTTAATATGCCTATTTGTCATTGAGAAAGGGTCTGTTGGTGACTGTGATTTTGTCTTCAGTGAAAGTTACATTATTAGACCATTAGATGGCAGCAAACACTGTGTTTAGGAGTGAGTCAGTAGCAAAGACTTTTATACTGAAACAAGGTTGTAAACAAGGACATCGTTTTTACTTTAAACAACACCTTATAAAGACACAACTTACAAATGCATTGACTATTGCTTCCAAATAATAAAAAATACATGTAAATGTGAGTGTGTTGCTGAAATCTGAGCAGTTGATGAACTGCTGTTTGATGGGGGGGAACTGCCAGATACACACAAAATGATGTCAAAATGCCCGCCTTGGAGAATATTCACGTAAACACAGTTGGTCGTGTCTTAGTCGGGTCTTGTCTTTTTTCAATTGATAAACTGTTAATTAATAAACAATAATAATAGCTCATTAAGTGAATACATTTACATTACATTATTTTTATAATATTTATATAACTGCGATCTGCGCATCACTAGACCGCACACGCCACTATTTAGCTAGCAAGTCAATTTACAAGTTTCAGCTATTTGTGCTAATCTTCTGTCATATGGTGACATTCAGTGAATAATATCTAATAATGTATTTTACTAGATATTTTACCTTAAAAGGGGTCATGACATGGTTTATTTTATTTTATTATTATGTTTATTATATTATTATTATAGTATTACTATAGTTTTTTTTTACAAAAAACTTTTAAAATGTAGTGATTTATGACCTTTTCCCCTGTTTCTCATCCTCTGATTCAAACAGTCTGTTTTGGGGGTGTTTCCCCTTTAGAGTTCAGTGTTAACGCCCACTGCTATGATTGGCTAACGTCAGTGCCTATGCATCAATTATGAACGTCCCCAGCCAGAACATTTGTAGATTCAGCGTATTTAAAAAGTAGTTTAAAGTTTTAAATACATTACTTACAGTTTGCGTCGTCGTTGTTGAGCCCAGAATAGTCGGCACGGACTTATCTTTGAGCAACAGTTTTCTGGCAAAGCCAGCATCATTTTGGGATTTGTTCTCTAAACAGTCATCCTTCAAATGTATAGAACAAACGCTTAAACTAACACTGCCGTGACTGGGACGTCCAGAAAAATAAAGTGCATCCATTTTTCCCTGACGACTGGATCTTTCGGCAGAGTATTCAAAGATGTTGTTTGTCCAGAGCCAGGAACAGCACATCTGCGTGGCATCGTAATTTCCCTGTACACAGACCCACTCGCTGTCCGTCGACTGAACACTTGTGAGGGCGCGCGGGCGCGACAATGATACGAAATGAGCGTAGTTGCCTTGCGCTTAAAGCGTAGTTGTCTTGTGCTGGAGGCGGTCTATATGCAAACGCTGGTACGTCACTTCGCACCGTGACGTCACTTCTTACCATGGATCCAGAACGAGCTGTATTTAGAGCTTGATTAAATAAATGATTAGTTTATAATGGGGAGGACGTCTTAAGCTATGAAACTTGCAGGACGTTTTAATTGTACAAAGACCTCCTATATACCAAAAGATCAAGGCAAATTTGGTGTCTGATGTCATAACCCCTTTAAAAACAGTTTGATACAAAATCAGCTTCTTTACTTGCTTCTGATCTTGTTCACAATGAGCGCGCTGGAATGGATCTAACAGGGATTTGCTTGCATCTAGCCAAAAAAAACGTGATCGGGTATTTGGTAGTCCTATTAAGCCTGGTGATGAAAGTTATTGTATACAAGACTAAAATTACATATTTGAATATGTATTTTAAAGGGAACACGCCGACTTATGGGACTTTAGCTTATTCGCCATATCCCCCAGAGTTATTTTTTTTTTAGACTTTTCATCTCTCCGTGCATGCCGTAACTAGCATACTGCTCTCAATAAGTGACAAAATAACACCAACATTTTCCTATTTACATGTTGTGATTTGTATAGTCACAGCGTGTACAATAACAAGGTCACATGAGACACAGCCATCTTCTAACTGTATACATAATGGGGAACTATATTCTCAGAAGGCAAAGCACTGCTACTTGGGCGGAGTGATTAGCGCAACACTCTGAGCGAACTCTCGTCTCCTCACCACGGGCTTCTCAGGTGCTGTGAGCAAAACCACTCCGCAGGAAGTAGCAGTGCTTCGCCTTCTGAGAATATAGTTCCCATTATGTATACAGTTAGAAGATGGCTGTGTCTCATGTGACCTTGTTATTGTACACGCTGTGACTATACAAATAACAACATGTAAATAGGAAAATGTTGGTGTATATTTTGTCACTTATTGGGAGCAGTATGCTAGCTGGAGCCATTTACCTCCAGTCTTTGTGCTAAGCTAGGCTAGCAGTGGGAATGTCAGACAGAGTTACGGCACGCACGGAGATGAAAAGGGTATGTGTGGACTTATCTAACTCTGGGGGATACGGTGAATAAGATAAAGTCCCAAAAAGTCAGCGTGTTACTTTAAGTATTTTAAATACAAGATATAGTCTCTCAAAGTATTTAATTAGATTAGATTGTTTTTGTTAATGTAAATACAAATGATATTAAAATATTTAAAAAGTAATTAAGGTATTTTAAATACATGTATTAAAACACTGACCATCTCTTTCAAAAAGAGCCACAGACTGAGACTGAGCATGGAACTCAGGACAGGATGAAGCAGGACGTGAGTAATGACAGGAGAACAGGAGAACAGAGACCGTCACCTACAGTGAGCGCTCGCAGTGGAGGAAAGTCTGGCACAGGACTAAACTGTGTAACAGAAACAAAAGTGAGTAAATCATTCTCCTTAAAGCAGCAGTCCTTAAAGGGTACAATATGTAAGAATTTTGTAATAAAATATCCAAAAATCACTTGCACAGTGTGATATATTTCCTACAGTTGTGTACTTACAATATCCCAAAAGTCTCCAAAGATTTTTATTTCAGAGAAATTCCAATTTTAAATAATGGCCCGTCCCGGAAATTTTTTTTTGCCTGTCAATGACGCAATATCCGCGGTTTCCGCTCGTACTGCCATAGCCATGACGTAACCCATGGCGACAGACGTGGATAACTGCGTAGTGCATAATGTTTAGCGACACGCTGTTCTTATTTCGTTCAAACATTATGGACCATGGCAAGCAGACTTTGGGACAAAAAAGGAGAACTAAAATGAGGCCGAGATGCCGAGAGCTCCACGTCCGTGACAAACTTGGACTTGACAGAGCTTCACGAGTCACGACATGCCAGCGACACCCGCTCTAGCACACACTTTATTAGACAGATGAGCAAATGTACATAAAACAAATCAATGGTATTTAGCTCAACATGATGAAACGTAAGAATATGATCTGTATGTTATTCTAATGTTAATCTAGCTTACTAGTAAGCTGCTAGTTTAATATAGCAAACGAACTAATACAGAGAATAACATAACTTTCAACACACAACACACTCAAATGCTGTTTAGTATGATAGTGTAACGTTACACTGTAAGCCCCGGATAAGTTGAATTCACTTACAAAAATTTGAGGAAACCGGTTGCCCTTAAAAACTTTAAGTAATGGTTTATGAAAACTTGAGTGCATTTAACTTAAACGCATGAAAGGGTGAACTTATTATTTTAAGTTCAAAACACTGAATGCCAAGTTGATTTCACTTACAATCTCTTGTAATCATTAATTGTCTTGTCACATGAACTCCCACTTACTATTTTAAGTTAAAGTAACAAACCTTTTTATTCATTGAATATGCTAAACTAGAACATTTAAATTAAGACAAATACGCAATACAAAAGTCATTTTTTTTTTACTGTTTTATTTGAAAAACGGCATTAACTTAAAGGTTGTTGTCCCCTGCTTTAACAACCTTGAATCATAAGCCTGAAACAGTGTCCATTCATGCCCTGAACATTGCATAAAACTTAGGCAATGCCATACATGCCAACAAAAACACTTTTGTTGTGCTCAAGCATGTGTACATAATTATCACAACAAATCACATTAAAACTGTATAACTTACACTCCTGTTAGGGAAACATTAATGGGAACATTCCCATTTATATGACTAAACATATTATACAAATATTAAAATATCTTGAAAATCCAAAATGCACCAAGACATCTGCCTTTTAGTTGGTAATGTAACTAAAATACCCGCAACTAATTTGAAATTAAATTATGAAAGCCTGTGTCATGGAATCTTGTGCAAAAACATTTTCATTAAAGTCCAACGTTACAAACTGTGGCAAACAAATCTGGAACAGTAGTAGAGCACTTCGAACCCCGTTTTATGCTTCCAGCTGATTTTTCAAAGTTTAAATTTTGGGTTATCAGCTCCCTTCTACCACAGTTTGAGCATTACTTGCTGAATAAAGGTTGAACGTGGTTTTTCATGCACTTGGGGTAGTCCAGGTGCAGGGCATGAGATCAGTCCTAAAAGGACACAAGAAGGCTTGAGGCAGGTTGGCCAGTTCATCCATTACCACAGGACCCTCCAAGATGATCCCTACTCTGGATGGGTTGAGCTGGGTATTTTCTTGACCAAAGCAGAGAATTCCCACTGGAGTTTCAATGTACGAGTCCTTGTCAGTTACATCCTAACAGTGAAAGAAACGTTTTGACAAGGATAGAACATAAACATGCCAGTTAGACAATGGTGTTTTGTCCACCAAAAAATAACCTGTGACTGTTTATAATGAAAAGCATTGTACAATATAAACCACACCAAAGAAAGAGAAAGAAAAGACAAGAGATGAACAGAGAAAGGAAAGATGTAGTAGACTAATGTAGTCAAACCCCACCTTTGTGTGACGTAAAAGCTAAGTCAAAAGCTGGCCGTTCAGGCCTTTCTTCTTCCTAAAGAGTAAATGTACTTTTAGTGCATTGAGTGATTTAAATGTACATGGACATCCTGATGTAAACAAGGAAAAGGCTCTGTTCTTGCATAACTTCCATGTTTTATCCTATAATGCTTAAATAGCTGTGCTCTCTTTTCACAGCTAAGAGGGCAATACTTACACTTCCAAAACATATTTTTCAGAGATTGATATTCAGTTTGTTGCTAATCTCAGGATATTGGGTTCAAAAGAATCTCTTCTCATGACCTGCAACACAATAAAACAAAGAGACAAGAGAACTTATATAAGCTACAGTATTCTATTGCAACAATATACCTATATTTTGAAATAAGCTAACATTAAAGCTAATAATGTCATTATTAGGGGTGTGAATTGCTAATATAGGCTCCTCAGTTTGTATAATATGGTTGCAATTCACTTTCTCTTAAGTGCTTGAAGGTAAAATAATCACTAAAGCTATGTCATGCATGAGACAATAATTAAATGATTGGTCAAAGTTGGTCATTCACATTTAATACTAGGAAAAAAAACAATCAAATGTGGTCGCTAACACTCCTCTTCCCACCATGTGCGTGTCCCCTCGTTCAGCGTGGATCAGGCGGTGTAACCAAGACGCTAAAGTTACAGGTTAAAAACGTCTAGTTGAACTAGTAACAACAACGGTTTTTACACTGCTCAAAAAAGCTCCTCCAATAAGAAAAAAAAAGCTAGCGCTCCCTTACCCCCGCCATGAATGCGCGTGGTTTTCGTCCGCCGCGTGGAATCTGCCGAGAGGCGGTCCAAACCGGGGCGGCGTCCGCCAACTTTGTAGGTGAAAAATGTCCCGTTGAACTGGTTAAAACGACAGTTTTCCAAGTTCACAAACAGCGAGTCATTCGAGAAATGCAATTTGGCTAGCTAAGCGATCAAACCGGTGGCTACAGGTGATGTCCCGTTGACCTTGACGTTGAAAACGTCTGTCCGGTCAAGGACCGTCACAAAAAGACCCTCCAGTGATAAAAGTAACTTACTTAACTTTTAACTTGCTAGCAAATAGTACCTTAACGGGTGACCAAATGTTAATGTCCATCGACGTTAAACACTGCTTCACTTGGACTTCTCACAAACAGCGCACCAAGTGAAAAAAAAACCTTCAAACTGTAACGTTAGCTAGCAGGTGAAAATGGCTGTCGGACCTAACGTTAGTTAAAGTTTATAGCGTCCTACTCACGTCCCATTATATATCCACACACACACACAAACACATTAAGTTGACTGACTCCTCAGCAGGAACGTTAGCTAAACAATGGACATCGGGAGGGCGAAACCAAAGCTACTTACCGTCTCTGCCGAGTTTTAGCAGCAACTGAACTGTCCGGTGCGCGGCAGGAAAATGACGTCGTCTTCTCAGCAAAAAAGCACGGCGCACAAAGTGACGGCTTTCACGTTCCCATCGGGCATTGCATGACTAAAACTTGGGAATTTTAAGCTATTTCACTTAAAGTTATTCACAGAATTAACTAGGTCTACAAATTTGTTTAACATACTTACATTTGCTAGTAATGTAATCAAAACTTAATCGATTTGAGTCATGTAAGTACAATATACTTTAAATGTTTGATTAGATATGAAATCCGGGTTTACAGTGTAGACCAAGTAAAAACAGTGCTGCGTTACCTCACAAAGTTTAATTCGTTGACCTTGCGAATAGTAATTCAGCACTTGCGGGGTAGGTTTGGTAGAATGAATCCTTTTTCCTTTATATCCGCGGGACTCGCGTGTGATATCCGTCTATAATTAGCAATCGCGACCTGCTTCGTACCACTGTAATCTTAAAAAACATAAATGTTTTCATCTCATCCCATTAACATTATTAGATCTATCAGCTTGACAGCAAGTCCCAGCATTCAGCTCATCACTGCGTCATAAAACCTACGCCTTTGTTATTGTAAGAGGTTAGCTAGCAGCTAAAAGAATTACATATTGTAGCTTTAATGTTTTGCACTTTAGCACTTAATAAACAGAACTGCATGCGTCTTGTGGAAGAACATTGCTGCTGGAGCTACTTCTCTCTTATTATGTCTAAGATTCATCACGCATGTACTGGGCTACTCCACAGTGGTACGACCCGAACCTGTCTAAAATAGTCCCAATATAAACACTTATTAGAGGTGTACCCTAGTGATTCAGGATAAGACCAAAACTCTTTGGAAAATGGATTGACGATGTACTCACTCATTGTATATTTTTTGTAAACTTTGAAATCATAAACATTTATGGACTGCAGATTTAAACAGTCTGCCTAATTATGTATTGATGTATATATGAAGAAAAAAACATCCTATTATGTTTTTTTTCTTCCTACTATGGAAGTCAATGGGACCTGGTAACCGTTTGGTTACCAACATTCTTTAAAATATCTTTTTGTGTTCAACAGAAGAAAGAAACTCATACGGAGTTCGAACAATTTGAGGGTGAGTAAATGATGACAATTAAATATTTTGGGTGAAATAAACTATTTAAAGCCAAAGGAATATATCCATTTTGGTTTTATTTTTGTTAAATAAATAATGTCATGGCATAATATGTCTTTCCTTGTTATATATATATATATTGTCACAATCCACACACAGACGAAACAGTTAGATCCAAGTGCAGTATTTATTGGGGAAATCCGTAACTCATAAGAGTCCAGGCTGGGGTCAAAGTCCAAATAAGCTATCCGAAACACAAAACAATAAACAGACAAAAGACAACGTGGAACCAGACCTCAAAAAGTGGTATGACGAATAACAAGGACTCTGTAACAAACACTAAGGCTGCGTTTACACTTGGCATTAACATGCGACCTGTATCTGGATGTTGTCCACATACACATTGAAAAGACAAGTGTAAACGTGTTTCTGATGGGAATGTTATCGATCAGCGTGTCCAGTTTCGGAGGTAGTGGAGGACGCATTGTGATCGGATCTCAGTGTAATGTAAACGCAATCCAGCCATCGTGTCTGCATTCCAGGTGGACGGTCATATAAATCCCCACGTGCTGCAGAAAATAATGGCCAGACACAGTTTAGACAATAAATTTAATTAATTTGAACCTTACAATAAACGTCAATATTTAAAACAGTTTATTTAGACTTACATGATACTGTGTGTCATTTTTCATTTTAATTGTGCAACATTATCTGAACGAGGCGATCGCCTGTACAATCACAGCTGTGATCATGAGATCTTAATGAAGAGCGTGCGCTGCTTTGCCAGAGGAATAAACTTTTAATTTTTTTATGTTTTAAATGTTGAATGTTTTTATTGTTTCAGCATGTTTATTAATCTCCCATTTCTGTTAATATAGTCATTGCATGCTATAACCTTAAAGGGCACCTATTATGGAATTTTGAAATTTACCTTTCATGTAGTGTGTAACATAGATCTAAGTGAACAAAAACATCCTGCAAAGTTTGAAATATGAAAGTGCAACCGTATATAAAGTTATTGTCTTTCAAAAGTGAGAGTCGACTCTGAGTCATTTTTATGAATCGTAAGAAGACCGAAGCTTTTTTCTTTGACTAGATGACGTCAACTTGTCAAGTTATTTGAAATGATACGCCCACTTATTGCGCTCCAAGGCCAGGGAAAATATAGGGCGACGAGACGCTGTGTTCTGAAGTGCGACTCAAAAGCAAACTTTTTTCATCTGCAAGGAGGAGCATTTGAAGACTAAGTGGCTACAATTCACTATACCACAGAAGCATAGTCCGAGCCTTGTGCTTTGTTCGCGTCATTTTGAAGACAATTGCTTTTTAAATGCAATCAAACTTGGATTCGCGAGTCGGCTGATATTGAAGGAAGGTTCAGTTCCAAGTGTATTTGCATCAGCTTCCTCCTCCGTATCACAACCTGTAAGTGTTATTAATAATTTTTGCTTTTATATTTTATGTAGCATGCTTAATAATTATTTTGTTTGTTGTGTAAGCACCCATCTAGCTTCTAGGTCTTCAATGGCAATTGTA